>JAOPSE010000048.1:10085306-10226840 GCA_029449295.1 Zea luxurians | reverse complement strand
GGAACCGTACAATCCCCTGGCTGATCTGGAGATAAAAGAAGCACTGGATGTTATAAGCCTTGCAAACTCCATTATCGACAAAGTTGTCGACAGGCTATTAAATGAAGCCACAGAAAAGATCCTTAGAGAAAAGTAGACTTTGTTGTAATAATAATTTGTAACTTTATTGTAAGAATACTTTGTAATATTTGATGTATGGAACAATTGATGAGACATGTAAATAATTGTAATATATTTCTTTACGATGCATGAAATTTACACACATACCGTTTTTGAGCCTTCAGCGAAAAAACACCTTCCCTTCTTTTCATGCTTCGTAAATAAAGAGCCCCTCTAGCAAGCTTGATAAAAGTGTATTTCCCGAAACTTGCTTCGTGCCTCAGCACTTTTTCATTTTGACAAAGCATTTGCCGAAGTTTTGCTTCGTATTCATTTTTTGTGCAGTTAATGTGATATGATGTATGATGTAATGTTATACGAAATGATATGATGATATGATGCAAAATGATGACGATGCCAAAGACACACACCCCCACGCTTACACTGGAATACACAAAACTCTGCATCCCCTTAGTAACGTCTTTTGAGTCTTTAAGCTCTGCATCCCCTTAGGAACGACTTTTGAGCTTCTTCACCTTCTATTTCGGTGGCATTTAAGCTCTGCATCCCCTTAGAAACGACTTTCGAGCTTCTTCACCTTATATTTCGGTGGTATTTGGCTCTGCATTCCCTTAGGAACAACTTTTGAGCAGAAAACTTACGCTGTGCTCCCTTAGGAACGATTTTTTGTAGCTTCGGATCATAATTTTGTGGCTCTGCATTCCTTAAGGAACGACTTTTGAGCAGAAAACTTACGCTGCGCTCCCTTAGGAACGACTTTTTGTAGCTTCGGATCATAATTTTGGCTTTGCATTCCTTTAGGAACGACTTTGAGCAGAAATCTTACGTTGCGCTCCCTTAGGAATGACTTTTTAGCTTCGAAATTTTACTCCGCTTTCTTAGACACTTCTTTCGAGCTTCGTATATCCATGAGGAAGATATATTGCACTATGGTGTAGGCATAATTATTACAAGAAATTGAAATTAAGTTCTTCATTACTTGTTTCTCATACAAAAAATAAAATGGCATAAAAGATAAAAGTACATCAAAGTAGGATATTCCTAGTATATATGCTTCGATTCTGGTACAGTGCTATTGACTGTACGAGCTTTGGACTCCTCCCTGAAGTCGTGCTGCTGTTGGGCGTGCTGGTGCCCTTCTGGCTGCTGGCTTCGGGTATGAGTAGGTGGCAATGGTGGTGGTAGTGGGAGCTGGGGCCAGAAAGCTTGTGAATGAATTGCCAAAGCAACAGAAGCTGCAGGTTGATTACCTACGTATTCTGGTATATAGGGAGAGTAGCATGAAGCAGTATGTAGAACCTGCTTCGGCTGATTTTGCCGCGCTTCTGCTTCGGCAATATCTTTTTCTTCTGAATGATGACCTGGCATGTTCTTGTAGTGTGGCCCTTGTCTTCACCACAGAATAAGTAATAGAGTTTCCTGAGCTGATCCCCATATCTTCCTCCGAAGCTCTTGCCGCCTCTGCCCCTTAGAGTTGGTGGTCTGAAAGAGCTTTGTTGTTGCCCTGAAGATTGTGAGTTATGTTGTGGCCTCTGAAACTGGCTTCCTCTATCATCACTATGACTAGAGTTGTGAATTGATCTGACTGCCTAGGGTGGATTCTTCCTCCGAAGCCCCTAGTCATCTCAGAAAACCTATAAGCTTCTCCCTTCTCTAGCGGAAATCATTATCGGCCCGGATGTACTCATCCATCTTCTGAAGCAGCTTCTCCAGAGTTTGAGGGGGTTTCCTGGCGAAGTATTGAGCCGTAGGTCCTGGCCGAAGCCCTTTGATCATGGCCTCAATGACAATTTCATTGGGCACTGTGGGCGCTTGTGCTCTCAGACGCATGAACCTTCGGACATACGCCTAGAGGTATTCTTCATGGTCTTGCGTGCACTGGAACAAAGCTTGAGCAGTAACCAGCTTCGTCTAGAACCCTTAGAAACTGGTGATCAGCATGTCCTTCAGCTTCTGCCATGATGTGATTGTTCCATGGCCCGAAGAGAGGAGTACCAGGTTTGTGCCAACTTTCTTGACTGCCATGACGAAGGATTTCGCCATGACTGCAGTATTGCCCCCATATAAGATATGGTGCTTTGTAGCTCATTAGGAACTGCTTTGGATCTGAGTGCCCATCATACATGGGAGCTGGGGTGGCTTGTGTGATGGGGGGCCATGGGGTAGCCTGCAGTTTTGCTGACAGAGGAGAAGCATCATCAAAAGCAAAATTTCTATGATGGAAATCATCATACCATTCATCATCATCGTAGGAATTGTCCAAACGAAGCTCTCTGCGTTGAGGTCTTTGATTCTAGTCATCTTGAGTGAGATGATGCATTTCCTCAGCAGCCTCATCGATCTTCTTCTGTAGACCGGAGAGATGAAGCATCTTCTCCTTCTTCCTCTGGACCTGTTGATGGATGGCTTCGAGGTCCCTTATTTTTTTGGTCCAACTCCTCCTCCTGAGGCGTTGGACTTGTAGCCTTCCTTTTTTGGCTTCTGACTTCGCGTAGTGTTTCTTGGTTGACGTCCAGTGCTGCAATGCAGCCCCTAGCCCTAAAGACTTCTTCGGCAGCATGACGAAGGTCACAGCTTTGCCGAAGATGGTTGAATGAGTTCACCGGAGGTGGGCGCCAATGTTGGGAACTTGTTCTCAAATGCTATGAGTTAAGAACAAGACAACACAAAATGTCAATGGTCAAAGACCTTCGTCCTTCGAAGCATTATCTCCCTTAAAAACATAATGATCTTCAGACGAAGGTTATGAAGGACATACATTCACCATTTCAGTATATAATAATGAAAGTAGGGGCATAATAAATAAGAAATATGGAAAATAACATGAATAATCACGTTAAATCATCGAATTGTTTATATTTTCATTATCCAATCATGAACAAATATTAATAACAGTAAATTACATTTGTACCTTCGGCTTGACAGAAGGTAGGAAATCAAGTGCGACGTGCGTGTGAATACAAGTCAGCTGTGAATCAGTACGGTGCTACTGTTCATCTATTTATAGGCACAGGACGCAGCTGTGTAAAATTACATCCATGCCCTTGATATTTACTATTGACTTAAAGACAATCTATCGAGGACTAAATAGCCTTTCCTTTTTAAGTCAGTTTCCTTTTCCACCGCTAAGCCGAAGCTTCTCTACGCGTAGCTTCAGAACTGGTTCATCCTTCTCTCAGACCACGCTTTTTCATATCATGTACAGCCTTCATCCCAAGGCCGAAGGTCCCTGTGAATGTATTATACTTGGAAAACATGTTAGTCGTGTTTTTGGAGGACCTTCGAAAGATGAAGGCCCCCAACAAGACCCGTGTTGGTCTGTGGGGACAATATATGATCCTAGAGAGCTGACAGGAGTAAGTACTATCGGTCCGGGAGTGGACGTAGTGTTACAAGTGGTATCAGAGCCGACCCTCGCGGTTTCACGAGCTTGTGTGGGTTAAGAGTTCGGGTATATGGCGCATGGTGCATGTGGACCCGGATTAATCACATGGCATGGCATATGACGACACTAGACACACAAACGTAGCTAAGAGGGGAGGTTCCTGGATTGAGGTTGACCGACGAGGACATCGAGCTTCTAAGGGAGTGGATTGTGATATCCTGGCCCCAGTGAATGATATATCCTAGATTAAGGCTTAATATAATTAATAGAGTACTCATATAAACAAGATGCATCTTTTTTTGGAAGACTCTCAAAAAACATCCAGGTAAAGCGTGCTTGACTTGGAGCAATTTGGGATAAGTGAACGATCAGGAAGTTTCTCGAGTGCGGCATCAGTGAGAACAAAGTGCGTACAAAAGACTCATGTTGGTCTATGAGGATAATATATGATGCTAGAGAACTGACATAAATAAATACCGCTGATCCTAAAGTGGATGAGGTGTTATAGTTGTCGAGGTAGCTAGAAAGCAAGAAAAAGAAATAGATTGACCAGGTGCTGCAGTTGGTCCCTTACTAATCGGCCCCCAAACTTGTCCAGGTAGAAAGAAAGAAAAAGAAAGAGATTGAGCGAGGGTGATCCATGTGAAGAGGCCCAGCCCAGCTGACACCACCGGCCTCCGAGAAGCAGCGCAGGCGCAGGCGCAGGGCATTCCAGAACGTTCGGCGGCGGCGAGGCCACACGCCCACCACCAGTCAGCCGCCCCGCCACAGCCATGCGCCTCCACGCCGGCGCACGCCTCGCGCTCCTGCTCGCCCGCCGCTCCCTCTCCTCCTCGCCCCGTATCCCGCGGGTGCACACAGGTGAGCCACCCCATCCCCCACTAGGTCGCCTGGCCGCCCCGCGCGTCCCCTGATTTTTAGCTTGTCGCGCTCCCCGCTCTGCAGGGATACGGAGCGAGGCGCCCTCCCGGAGCTCTCCCTTCTCTCCGCCGAGCAGCGCCCGCAGGTCCTTCCACGGTGAGTGGCATGGAGAGCGCTGCTGCTTCGCTCGTCTTGGTCTCGGCTCGTTTGGGGGTGGGTTTGATGGTGGAGCGGTGCTGCAGGGACCAGGCCGGTGCGGCAAGGGACTACTACGATGTGCTCGGCGTCAGCAAGAGCGCCAGCCAGGCGGAGATCAAAAAGGCCTATTATGGGGTATGGCTCCAATCCGATGCCTCGGGTTCAAACCTGTCCGTACGGTGTCATCGGTAGATATTGCTGTTGCATGCTTAGGGGTGCAAACTAGGCGCAAAAGAGTTTTTTTTCCTACTTCAGTTGTTGTTACGTTTTGTAAGTAGTATAGTCAGTAAGGGTGTTCAAGGTTCCAAGCACAAACTTGGAGAGTGAGGCAATAAAAAAAAGGTTCCAAGCACAAAAATCAAAATGTCTAGCAGTAGCCCTGCAACCGTTGCGTTTAGAAAGTGCTGCCAATTTAGAAAGAGCTCGGTTAGCGTCTGATACGCATTTTCAATCCAATGTGTGTCTATGGTGTTTATCAGGATGGTACATGCTGCTATTGACGTTTCCTCAATACACTAAAAAATCACTAGACAGTTCCCTTTTATATTCTGCAATTGACATTACGTTGCTTACCTCTTTCTGCATCATTGCCCTAAAAGCTTGCAAAGAAGCTCCATCCAGACACAAATAAAGGTGATGCGGATGCAGAACGCAAGTTTCAAGAGGTTCAACGAGCTTATGAGGTACTTGATTTCTGTTTAGCGTGTTGTGCTTATACCTAACTTAAAGGTATGCAGGGGTTCTGATGCATTTTTTGTCACTGATGTAGACTCTAAAGGATGAACAAAAAAGATCATTATATGATCAGGTAATGATTCAACTGTTTCGGCGACATATATCATATATGTTTATGTTTTCTACTATTTATTAGTTAGCACAAGTTTATTGATGATTCATTAGTTGTCGAATGTTCGAAACTTGTTGGTAGTTCTCTTATCCACATATATATACACAATACTGACTGTACCAACCCTTACAGTAAGATTATCTGGTGTCTTGGGGCACTTGTTGGTAGTTCTCTTATCCACATATATATACACAATACTGACTGTACCAACCTTTACAATAATATTATCTGGTGTCTTGGGGCACTGATGAAATTGGCATTAACTTCTCCTGCAGGTTGGCCTGATCAGTATGAGAAAACTGCTTCTGGCGGAGGCGGAACTGGCTTCGAGGGTGGTTTTGGAAATCCATTTGAGGATATTTTTGGTGGTGGTGGTGGCGGTGGTGGAATGAATGATGTATGACATCCCTTTACAAATTTCTTTATCATTCCCTATAGATTTCCTGTTTTAGTTGTTGGTTTGCTTCTTTTCAACTTCATACAATATAACTCATTGAGCCTACAGAAGAACTCATCTTCTATGGAAGCTTATTTCATTTGCATGCTTATTTCATGGAGCTTCTTTGATCTAATCCGAAAACATGTGTTTACCTGGCACTGTGATTTATGCCTTATCAAATAGATGCTACAGTTTATTCTATCTCAAGTCCATAACTGATCTGGAAGCAATACTGGATCATTTTATTTTATACACAACTCTTAATTCAGAAAGGACTATTAGTTTCTTTTACTTTGTTATTTGCCACGCAATTCCTTGTTGGCTACTGGGGTAATGGGTATTATATTTCTATTTCCTGTCTCCATTGCTTTGTTTCAGAACTGATGACTTCTAGTTGATGTGTACACTTAGTTCTCTTCTAAATCTGCTAAAACTAACTTTTTTATTGTTGTTCCTTATGAAGTTCTTTAGGAACATTTTCGGGGATAGGGACTTTAGAGGACGAGATGTTAAGGTAATTTCTGCGCTGATTTTAGTTGCACATTAAGTTGTACCATGTTAACTGCAGTTCCATTGATTCCATTTCTCAGGTTGCACTCGAACTATCATTTATGGAAGCAGTTCAAGGGTGCAGCAAAAACGGTCACCTTCCAAACGTCTGTAACATGTGAAATCTGTGGTATGTAGATGCAGTTTTTCTCATGACTCCTTTTTAGGTATTTAGTCCTTCTAATTTTTCCCCTGGTGATGATTTCTTTTTCAGGTGGAGCCGGTGTGCCTCCTGGAACCACACCTGAAACATGTCTATCTTGCAGGGGTTCAGGATTTGTTAGTTCTTCCTCCGGCACATTGCTTTTGTCTATCCAGTTTAACTAGTGATCTTATTTATGTTAGTTTTTAACTATTGTTGACAGATATTCATGCAAACCGGGCCCTTCAGGATGCAATCAACCTGCACAAAATGTGGTGGTTCTGGGAAAACTGTGAAGGTAGGATTTTTCCTTAGTGATACTAGAAGATACCACACACGTTGCTGCCGATATTGCAAGGAATTTGGAATGGAATTAAGTGGAGACGATGTGGATAGTTTGCAATTAAGAGGTTGGAAATTAGTGGGAGAGACATGACTATTAATAGGAGATAGTATGGATAGTTAGTGAGGGATGGTGTGGATACCTTGCATGTTGACTTAAAGTACCAGCTTTATAAGAGATATAGATATGTCAGCAGGTGCAAAAAAATAGTGTAGGACAGTTGTACTCTCAGGCCTCGTATTCTATGAATCATCATAGCACTAATACACCTCTGGCACGAATATTTGACTGAGGCTGATGATCCTGTGGCCTTGATTACTTTGAACCTGACCATATGTTATCCTACTAGTCATAAATGATTTGTTTCCTAACTGCATATAAAACCAGTTCTATCCTATCTTGTTAGCTACTTAAAAGAGGAGAGGTAATTGAGTTACCCTGTCCGTACGAATTCTGATTAATTACCACCACACCGTTGTTATGCTTCTCTGTTACTCTTTTAGGAATTCTGCAAGGCATGCAGAGGAAACAAAGTTGTGCCTGGAAGGAAATCAGTCCGCCTTGACATACTGCCTGGTGGGTTTCAAGTTGCCTTGGTTCATTGGAATGTTACGGTGCTGTTAGGATGCTCGTGTTCTGTGTTGCAACTTGCAAGGTGTAATTGAATGTTATCCTTTTGTTGCAGGTTTGGATAATGAGGATACCATAAAGGTGGTTCGATCAGGTGGAGAAGACCCAGATGGCCGTCCAGGTGATCTTTATGTGACCCTCGAGGTCAGTCCTCTTGGACTCTTACAGTTTAGTAGCACAGCTGATGACAAAGGAATGAATATAATTAACCATCACAATGCTATTTTTTTCTCCAGGTTCGTGAGGATCCTGTTTTCCGAAGAGAGAAAGGTGATATTCATGTTGATGCTGTCCTGAATGTGACTCAGGTAATTTGGTGCATCTTCCAACATTCTGTTCATTTGGACCCTTTGAGTATAGTTAAATGAAGTGCCCCACTGGTGCCAACCACCTTCCTACAGCGCTATACATCAACTTACAAAAGAAAGAAAATGTGTCAATGCTACCACCAAGAGACTTAGAATCTTGTGTGAATCTTTTAAATGGAATAGCCTATCTACTAGTAACTCGGACAGTCAGGTATAGGCTAGGATATAACTTCGTGCCTGCATCTCTACTCCCCTAGTCCCTGGAAGTTGTCGATCAGACTCTCTTGCACCACTATTTCCTTAGCAAATTTTAGTAGCATGCTTATTCTGATTGCACATATGCTTTGTAGGCAATTTTGGGAGGGACAGTTCAAGTCCCAACTCTCAGTGGAGACGTTGTTCTAAAGGTATGTATGTCAGATAGCTAACTTCCATCATGTGTTCTCTTTATATATCTGATAATTGACCTTCTCACAGGTCAAGCCCGGTACTCAACCTGGTCAGAAGGTAGTTCTGAGAGGAAAAGGTAATCTACTGGCACGCTTTTGTTCTTTTTTGGCGGTGCATTATCTGATAATTTGTAACACGGCTATGATGCGTCTGAAATGATTAGTCCAAAAGGTTTCTGGAACATAGCCATGTGTTACCGACTCCTCGCTGCTGAGTCCGTAACCTTGGTTTCCTGGTGTCCTTCAATGGGGAGTGGAGAGGGAGATTGGAGTGGCGCAAGGTGTATGGAAGAAGAGGGCGCTGATCACCCAGATCTCCTGCGCCGGCGTCGTGCCTGGCCAGGATGATCCCAGGTGATCTCGCCCAAACAAAAGGGAGATCTTATTCCTGGTTAATTATTACAGCTGATGCCCAGCCGCCTTTATAGCCATAGGCGGTCTCAGGATAGACATATCTACTGCTACTATTTAGCCACATAAAAAGGAACTAACCTATTATTTAGGAACTGATTAAACAGAAACTATTCCTGACTTATCTGATTATCTCCTCTTTCCTATTTCTGCGCCTTGTGAATTGGCGGCCCACAAAAGCATCTATAAGATTTCCCTCCTCTCCGACAAACAACTCGTCCTCGAGTTGTATTTCTAGATATCTTCTCTTGAACTCATTACATTGTTCCCATGTAGCATCAGCCGGCTCACGTCCAAGCCACTGGACCAGTAACTCCCAAACACCTCTATTTAAACGAGCCTTCACTACTTGTGCTGGAACCGGAAGTACCTTGCCATGCAGAATCGTTGGTAAGGGTACTAGTGCGGATGGGGGCTCCCCTTGGAATTTCTTGAGAAGTGCCACATGAAAAACATCATGGATTCTTGCATTGGTTGGCAGCTGTAGCTTATAGGCGACCTCTCCAATGTGTTGCAGAATTTGATATGGCCCATAGAACTTAGGTCCTAATTTGGATGTTGCTGCTGGAGTGACACCCACTGCTGACCTTTGGTGCAGACGCAGCCAAACCCAATCGCCGACAGCATACTGCACATCTCCACGGCCACTGTCCTGCGCCTGCTTCATTGTTACCTGAGCTTGGATTAGCCTTTGTTTGATGTCTGCCAAGAAAACATCTCGATCCTGAAGTTGCTGATCGACGACAACTACTCTGGCTGTCCCAGGTGTATAAGAAAGCATTGTTGGAGGGTCCCGGCCATATACAATCCTGAATGGAGTGCACTTGACCGCAGTCTGGTATGACGTATTGTAACAAAATTCAGCCCATGGAAGCCATTGTAACCAAGTTTTTGGCCGATCACCTGCCAAGCAGCGTAAGTACATCACAATAATTCTGTTAACCACTTCCGACTGTCCATCGGTCTGGGGGTGAAACGCGGAACTAAGTAACAACTTGACCCCAGCAAGGTGAAAAGCTCGGACCAGAAGGCACTAGTAAACACTGTATCTCTATCACTTACAATTGAGCACGGAATACCATGAAGGCGCACAATCCCTTCGAAAAATGCCCTAGCCACGGTCACTGCGGTATATGGATGGCCAAGAGGAATAAAGTGGGCGAACTTACAGAACCTGTCGACCACTGTTAATACCACTGTCTTGCCACCAACCTTAGGAAATCCTTCAACAAAGTCCATGGAGATGTCGTTCCAAATTTCCGATGGTACCGGCAGGGGTTGCAGCAGACCTGCTGGATGTAGATGCTCAGTTTTATTCCGTTGGCAAGTGGCGCATGCTTGCACAAATTCTCTGACCCGTCGTAAGGCCTGTGGGCTGTAGAAGGATGCTCTCCATCGATGTACAGTCTTCTCAATGCCCTCGTGACCACAATTGTGTGCTGCTGCCAGGATTTCTGTCCAAACTGCTGAAGCGTCCAGGATGAAGACCTTCCCTTGAAATAGTAGCAGACCATCAGCTTCCGTCCATCCTGATTTTGCAGTTCCTGCTGTAATGGCAGCCCGCAAGCTTAAGACCTGTGGGTCGGTGGCAGCTTCATTGCGAAGGGTGTCAAACAGCTGAAAATGTGGTGCTGAGATGCCGTTAATTTCTGCGGTGTCTTCGTCGCGTCGAGACAAGGCATCTGCTGCACCATTCAATTTGCCCGGCCTATACTCCACTGATAGATCATATCCAAACAATTTGCTGACCCATGTATGTTGCGGTATTGTAGACAACCGTTGATCCAGGAGGAATTTAAGGCTATAGTGATCTGTCCGTACCAGAAAAGTTCTTCCCCATAAATATGGTCTCCAATTCCTCACTGCTTTGACTAAACCAATCAATTCCCGCTCATACGCTGGTAATTTCTGATGGTGTGGTGCTACAACACGGCTGAAATATGCAATGGCCCCATCTCCTTGATGAAGGACTGCTCCAAAACCAGTCCCTGATGCATCACAGTCCACCATAAACTGTTTAGAAAAATCCGGCATCTATAACAGTGGTGCTGATATAAGGGCTTGCTTGAGTTGAAGAAATGCCTCCTCTGCCCTTTTCGACCAACGGAACGCCTCACGCTTGAGAAGAGCCGTGAGGGGTGCAGCTATGGTCCCATAATCCGCTATAAACTTGCGGTAATAGCCAGTGAGACCCAAGAAACCTCGAAGCGCCCGAATAAACCGAGGGCGCGGCCAAACTTCTACTGCTGCCACCTTATCCAAATCCATAGAAACGCCTTGAGCTGAGATAACATGACCCAAGTAAGCGACTGATGTTTTGCCAAACGAACACTTGGACTGTTTGACTGATAACTTGTTTGCTCGGAGTGCTATAAATACTTCGCTGACATGCTGTAAGTGCGCTGCCCAAGAAGAGCTGAATACCAGAATATCATCGAAGAAGACCAGGACAAACTTCCGGATGAAGGGTTTCAGGACATCATTCATGAGAGCCTGAAATGTGGATGGTGCGTTGGTGAGGCCGAAGGGCATGACTAGAAACTCGAAGTGACCTCGATGAGTGCGAAACGCTGTCTTCTCAATATCATCTGGGTGCATGCGTACTTGGTGATATCCACTGCGGAGGTCCAACTTTGTGAAGAAGCGGGCACCGTGTAACTCATCCAAGAGTTCGTCGACCACCGGAATGGGAAACTTGTCCTTGACTGTTTTGGTATTGAGGGCCCGATAGTCAATGCAGAAACGCCAGGATTTATCAGCTTTCTTCACAAGTAACACTGGAGAAGAGTAGGCCGATGTGCACTCCCGAATGATGCCTTGCTGCAACATGTCTTCGCACTGGCGCTCGATCTCATCTTTCAACAATTGGGGGTATCTGTAGGGCCGAACTGCAACTGGTGGCGTCCCTGGCAGCAGCCTGATGTGATGGTCGTGACGCCGAGGTGGCGGAAGGCCACGTGGTTTAGCGAAGATGTCGACATAGGACTGCAGTAATGCCTGTAGTAGTTCGCGGGGTTCGGACAGGGCTGCGCACTGAGTATGTGGCGCACCCAGTCCTACCCAACGCACCTTGCGTCCCAGGCGCCAGAACTCCATGGATAAGGCGTTGAAGTTCCACAATATGGGTCCCAATGACCGAAGCCACTGGACCCCTAGGACAATGTCGAAGCCGGCCAGAGGAAGACCGTAGCAGGTGATGTGGAAGGTCTCCTCGGCAATAGTAATTCAGAGCTTGGAATATATCCCGCTGCCGGCGACGTTGTCCCCATTTGCTACCTTGACGGAGGAGACCCGGTCTTGGTGTGACTTGGAGGCCCAGCTGGGTGGCCACAGCTTCCCGGATGAATGTGTGGGTAGATCCTGTGTCCACCAGTGCCACCAATGTCTGATCCTTGACCCTGACCTGGAGCTTCATGGTGCTGCTGATGTCAATGCCCGTGAGGGCATGAAGAGAAATGCCCAGGTCTTCCGCTGCTGCATCTTCCTCCATGTCGTCGTCCATTTCCAGCAAGAATACCCCCCTTGCGGTGCACTTGTGATCAGCCGAGTACTTCTCGTTGCAGTGGTAACATTCTCCACTTGCCCGTTTCGCTGCTAATTTTTCTGGTGTTAGACGTCTGAAACGCGGCCGATTTGTAGCAGCCGGCCTGGCCCCCGGTCCTGAACCAGTCCCTTTGATGGCGGACGGGTTCCGGTGACTTTGTCTATCTCTGAGTGCTGCAATGTTCTCCTCCTTGCGCTCATAAGCACGGGCCAGACTCATTGCGGTCTGCAAGTTTGTCGGGGCTAGCAGCTCGACATTGGTGCGGAGGGGATCTCCAAGACCTGCTGTAAACATGTTCACCTGCTGCATAGGAGACAAGTCATCACAGCGACAAAGCAAGACTGAAAACTGTCGCTGATATGCCTCCACGGTGCCTGTCCTATAAAGGGCTTTCAGTTCTGCCAGGCCATTGGATCGGATGGGTGGTCCAAACCTCATGTGGATGTAGTCAACAAATCGTGCCCACGACAGAATGCCATGATCACGTTCCAGGGCATAGTACCACTCGGCTGCTGCTCCCTCCAAGTGTAATGATGCTAGCCAAACTTTTTCTTCTGCCATGGTCCGCATCCCTCAGAAATAGGTGTTGCACTTGTTGATCCATGTAAATGGATCTGATTCGCCGTCGAAGGATGGGAAGTTGGGTCGCGGTGGACGGTCGCCGCCTTCGTCGTCACGACCCCGACCGCGACCATAGCCATCTGGTCGGCCATAACGATCTGGGCGGCTGTAGAATTCGCTGCCCCCATCACTACGCCCGCGACGTGGGGCCTGACGGCCACCATTGTTGCTGTCGTGGTCGCCCTGGTGTGGTGGCCCATCGCCGTCGTCAATCTCCGTGATTTCCTCCAGCTGGACGCCGCCGAGTGGAACCGTTTCCACCCGCGCCAATCGACGATCATGGGTGTCCAGCCGACCATTCATGGTTGTCAGCTGACCCAACATCCTGTTCATTGCGTCCATGAGGAAGTCCAGCTTCTGTTCTGTGCTCTTGTCTTCAGGATCGGGCATGACGCCGGACATGATTGTCGCTGCGTCTGCTGAATCTGATACCAAATTGTTACCGACTCCTCGCTGTTGAGTCCGTAACCTTGGTTTCCTGGTGTCCTTCAATGGGGAGTGGAGAGGGAGATTGGAGTGGCGCAAGGTGTATGGAAGAAGAGGGCGCTGATCACCCAGATCTCCTGCGCCGGCGTCGTGCCTGGCCAGGATGATCCCAGGTGATCTCGCCCAAACAAAAGGGAGATCTTATTCCTGGTTAATTATTACAGCTGATGCCCAGCCGCCTTTATAGCCATAGGCGGTCTCAGGATAGACATATCTACTGCTACTATTTAGCCACATAAAAAGGAACTAACCTATTATTTAGGAACTGATTAAACAGAAACTATTCCTGACTTATCTCCTCTTTCCTATTTCTGCGCCTTGTGAATTGGCGGCCCACAAAAGCATCTATAACACCATGTCAGAGATTGTTTTCTTGTGTGGAAGTAACAAAATTATGAATCGATCGAACAATCAAATTCTACTGCATGTGTCAAGACTGGAAAATTTATCTGGCGTCTAGGTGAACTGCCAATTTGAACTGAAGAAGCTGGTGGAAACTTGCATGCTTTATCTAAACCCTGATGCATCTATCCTGCAGGGATCAAGACAAGAAACTCACCGAACTACGGAGATCAATATGTCCATTTCAATGTCAACATCCCCGAGTAAGCAAGCCTAGCCGCCTCTCAAAATGGAGTAGTCTTATGCTATCTATCGTGCATCCAACTGCTGCAAGTGAGACTCACATATGATGTCCTGCAGAAATTTGACGTCTAGACAGCGGGAGCTGATCGAGGAATTCGCGAAGGAGGAGCAAGGCGAAGACGAGAAGGACGCCAAGACAGCAGCTGGAGCATCGGGGGGATAGCCGGTTTTAGGAGCCACAGTAGTGCCTTTTAGCTGGTATTTATACCGTGACCGTAGACCTGTCTCAAATTCGCAGCGGAAAAATATATAGATAGATCTTTGTTTCGGATTTTGTAGCTGGAATAAATGAATAATACGTCTAGAACTGATTTTCTGTCTTCTTTTTCGTGAGTCTGCTAAGCATGATCCCTTCCGCGCACGGTGCACCTCTCCCTCCTCTTCTCCTGCGGGCCAACCCGACAGGTCATCGATAGCAGCACAATTATACAAAGCGGAAGCTAAACTCATGGTTATGGTTGTTAGTTCTAAACATATATTTCAATGTTCAAGAGTATGTTTAAGAGATTAGTTAAATGGCTTGCCAAATCAAATTTTAGTTACTCAACAACAAAATAACTAACAGATTAGTTATCTGATTCTTCAAATTAGCTCTCTCATTAGCTAAATTTAGCTACTCACTTGGTTAGCAAAACTAGATAGATAATTTGTTGAATGAGATGCTAAATATAGAGTGTAATCTTTATGAAAACGTAAATAAAAAATTAAATTAAGATCTAAAAACAAAGAGTTTTTTGGAAATGCTCTAACATAATACATATGTTTTTTTGTTTTATATTATATACTTAAACAATTTTTTTTATTTTTATTTTTATTTTATTTTATGAAAAATAGGTAAAAAGTAAAAACAAATTGTTAGTGTATCAGTTCAATGTTGAGAAAATTTTATGTATAAGGCAACCAATACCAAGGCCTTCGTGCCTTTGTAACACCTACATACATTATTTCAGTTGGTCTCGCACTCTTTTATTCGTAGGGGGTGATGTTTTTAATGAGGCGGCGCCATGTAATATATCACCACAAAAATCCCTCCAAAAAAGTAGACACACCATAACAATAGGATGTCGAAAAAGACCGCAGAGTCAGCCTTCAACATTCGACGCTAAAACAGTCACCGCAACGACCAGTTTAAACAGTCGTTGTGTGCGACATGCATTGTCCAAGCAAAAGTCGCCTATGGGTACAGCTGGATCAGCACAACAAGTGCGTAACAACACCTAAGGGTGCGAATTCTTCGAAGAGACACATATTTCTATCCAAGCAAAAGTCGCCTAAGAATGCAGCTGGATCAACACAAGTGCATAACAGCATCCAAGAGTGCGGAGTCATCCAAGAGAGACATATTTCTATCCAAGCAAAAGTCGCCTAAGGGTGCAGCTGGATTAACACAGCAGGCACATCACAAAAGGTACAAGGTCCTCGCCAAGACATACGGTTATATCCTAGCGCAAGTCGCCTAAGGGTTCAGCCGGATCAATACAAACATGTTAACGTGCGAAGTCATCATAGGATGCAGCTGACATAGTGCAAATACATTTTGATGATACCACAACAAGGGGCACATCATATTTCAAGTCCAAGATACACAATACACATAGGAAAATCATTCAAATACAAGTGTCCCCATAGCCGTCCTTTGGAGAAGGGGACGAGGGCAGCGTTTTCACTTAAATTCACCAAAGAACGGCAATGGCAACACACATTTTACATTGGCTCTTATTTTGGGATAAGGCCGGCTTCACGGAAATTGAACAACATCAGTCTCAACTCTTCGCCGTCAAAAAAAGCCCGCGGACCCCCCCTCCCCGAAACATGACCCGGCCGTCGGTGCCAGTATGATCCGACGGGTCCCCTCCTCCAACTGCGTTCCACTCTAGAGACGAGACCTCTATTCGGCGATGTCTTCGAGGGGTTCCAATACCTTATGAAGACTCACCAAGCATTCCTACACTTCGTTTTGACACCCCAATCCTTCTCTGACTCGGGGCAACCCTGGCCAAAGTCCCCGCCGCCACGGGGGGCGACCCTTGACGGAGACTCGGCAACAGACAAATCTAGCTCCACAAAATAATCTAGATCATCTTCCGAAGACTCGTTGTCCATCCTAGCGAAAGGGCTCACCAACCTCTCACCCTCCGAAGACCATGACTCAACATCAGATTCATCAGACGTGTCACTACTAAGAATTATCACACTTCGACACATTAACGATTCATCATTCTTGTTATCATCAAAACTTGCTTGCGCAGGTCTAGACGCCAGAACCTGCGCAGCAACTGATCTTAAGTATAATACAAAGCGAACACCGTCAAACCACTCCTACTATATTCCTTAAACCTGCGCAGAAGTCCTCGCCGCTGCTGGGCCCTCAGCGTCACCGTCCTTGAGCGAGGATTGTTCTTCCGCTCCTGTCTCCACCTTGGCGTCCTTTTGGGCCACCGAGCTCTCCAGGCCGACTAGGTCGTCCACCTCTTCATCCCTCATCGCCTGTGAAGACAGCACAACAACGTCTTAGACAACGAACACACACACCACCCTCATCAAAAACAAACATACCTGTGCAAGTGCTCGATCGGCCCTCTCACGGATGACGGCACGACCGTGAGGACCCCACATCCTATTGTAAAGTGCCCTAGCATAGCACTTTAGCACGTCGTCTTCGATCTGGAACACACCAGCATCGAAGTCCTCGTTGCCCCGATCGAAGGCTTCGAAGTGCCTACATCTCTCGTGGGACAAGGCATCCGCAGCCCCCTCATAGGTCACAAGCGATGCATAGGACATAAGGCCCGTCACGATGGACGAGAGAGACTCTAACTCCTCTTGCAGCCACCCCAGAAAATGGGTTCCCACCTCCTCCCCTAACTTGTCGAAGGGAGCAATCTGCGCATCGAGGTCACAGTACGCATCCACAAAAAGTGTGTGCGCCTGATCCACCCCAGCACGGGTGGCCAACTCCGTCTTCTCGTGGTAGCCGCGCATGTTCCTCACCTCAAGCTCTAGGTCAGCGACACGCTTGTAGGCAACTTGGGCCTCCACGCTGGCGTTCTCCGCATCTTCCTTCTCATCATTTAGTCGGCGGCCGAGGTCCTCTTTCTCCTTCTCAAGCACCGTCACCTTGTCGAGAAGGTTTCGGCTCTTATTTTGGCCACCGACTTATCCCTGATTGCCTTGGTATGTTGCGTCCGAAGGCGCTCAATCCTCCCTCGAGTCGTTTCCTCTCAGAATGCAGCTGCGAAGTTAGTGCCCCGAAAGCAACCTGGTCAACGAAGACCGCCGCGTGACATCACAATTCGCCAAGGTCAGAAAAAACCCATTACACTTACATATCGCAGCTGCTGCGCGACAGATGCTGCTACGCCGTCGACAGCAGCAGTTAAGGCAACTTCGCCTCCGCCATTAGCAGCGACGCAAAATTTCAACAATGGGTCTAGCGAAGTCCCAGTATCACCCTTCACTATACCCCCGGGACGGTAGGTGAAAGTCGCCTAGAGGGGGGGGTGAATAGGCAAAACCTGGAAATTATAAACTTTGCACATGCACTATGCCTGGGGTTAGTGTTAGAAATAATTCGGAGTGTGGAAGATTGTTCTCCTTGCTATGAGTTGCTCAATCAATGCGGATAACTTTGGGAGCAAACTCAAATCAATATAGCAAGGGAACTTTAGAGAGAGGAAAGGGGGGAAATAAATCGAGTGAGGATTAACACAAATGGACACGGCGATTTGTTTACTGAGGTTCGGTTCCAAGGAACCTAGTCCCCATTGAGGAGGCCACAAAGGCCGGGTCTATTGCAACCCTTTCCCTCTCTCAATCGGTCACTTTAGATCGGTCGAGTGTTTCTTTCTTTTCACATGGGTCACTAAGACCCCGCAAGGATCACCACACAATTAGGCTTCTCTTGCTAGCTTTACAAATCACTTGAGAAGTTTAGAGTGAGAAGAAGAAACCATGTCAAGCAACAAGAGCAACAAAAGAAAGACAAAACACCTTCTCTCAAGTCACTAAGCAATTCAGTTGATTTTGAGGCTTGGACAGGATTTGATCTTTTGATTGTGTCTTGGAGTGTAGTCTTTTGCTCTTGTATTGAATGTGAAGGGCTCAAAACTTGGATGGCTTGAATGATGGTGGTTGGGGGGGGGGTATTTATAGCCCCAACCACTATTCCAATCATTGCTGTTGATGGGCACATCGGACAGTCCGGTGGTGCACTGGACATGGCACTGTTCACTATCCGGTGCGTGCCACATTAGCCGACCATTGGGGTTTGGAGTGGTTGACTGTTGAAGTCTTTTGTCCTCTTGCGGCACCAGACAGTGATGAGGACATCCTCCACTATTACCCGTTGGCAAAGACGCAATTGTCCCAGTTGGCCCAATTGTAGTTGGATGGTGACCGTGTGAGCCTCAGAATTATCCCACCTCGCTTAACTTGGGAGGAGAAAGCCACTTTAAAAGGGAGAGCCACACTTCCCCCATTGGACTAGTCTTTCGGGGCGATTGGGCCTTTCCCTGAGTTGGGTGTGCTTAATGAACTGTTGGGCTCCGGACAACCCTAATTTGTTGGGCCTCGGCCAACCCCACCTAGGCTGGGTGTATCATCTGGTATCAAAGCTAGAGACCATTTTAAGAAGGTGGGAATGATGAGGACATCCTCCACTATTACCCGTTGGTAAAGACGCAATTGGCCCTGTTGGCCCAATTGTAGTCGGACGGCGACCGTGTGAGCCTCAGAATTATCCCACCTCGCTTAACTTGGGAGGAGGAAGCCACTTTAAAAGGAGAGCCACCCTTCCCCCATTGGACTGGTCTTTTGGGGCGATTGGGCCTTTCCCTAAGTTGGGTGTGCTTAATGAACTGTTAGGCCCCAGAGCAACCCTAATTTGTTAGGCCTCGGCCAACCCCACCCGGGCTAAAGACGCAATTGGCCCAATTGTAGTCGGACGACGACTGTGTGAGCCTCAGAATTATTCCACCTCGCTTAACTTGGGAGGAGGAAGCCACTTTAAAAGGGAGAGCCACCCTTCCCCCATTGGACTAGTCTTTTGGGGCGATTGGGCCTTTCCCTGAGTTGGATGTGCTTAATGAACTGTTGGGCTCTAAGCAACCCTAATTTGTTGGGCCTCGGCCAACCCCACTTGGGCTGGGTGTATCATCTGGTATCAGAGCTAGGACCCATTTTAAGAAGGTGTGAATGATGAGGACATCCTCCACTATTACCCGTTGGCAAAGACGCAATTGGCCCAGTTGGCCCAATTGTAGTCGGACGGTCACCGTGTGAGCCTCAGAATTATCCCACCTTGCTTAACTTGGGAGGAGGAAGCCACTTTAAACGGGAGAGCCACCCTTCCCCCATTGGACTAGTCTTTTGGGGCGATTGGGCCTTTCCCTAAGTTGGATGTGCTTAATGAACTGTTGGGCTCCGGGCAACCCTAATTTGTTGGGCCTCGGCTAGCCCCACCTGGGCTGGGTGTATCATACAGTCTAGTGTGTTCTGACTTTGCAGTTCTGACTTTTGACTTCTGCACTATGCACTGTTCACTGTTCACCGCAGTGGACCGTTGGGCATAGTTGACCGTTGCTTCGTTGGCTCACCAAACAGTCCGGTGAATTATAGTGGAGTGACTCCCAGAAAGACCCGAGAGCAGCCAGTTCGCGAGGTGCCTTGGCCTGGGCACTGGACAGTGTCCGGTGCGCCACTGGCTACACCTATACTTGTTTTTGCTCCAAACTTTGTAGAGTTCCCCAACTCATTTTCTTTGTTGGTTTATGTTGAACTTTATGCACCTAAGATAAATAACAACTAGGCAAACTAGTTAGTCCACATGGTTTGAGATGGCTGTCAAACACCAAAATCGATTATAGGAAATGTTTAAGCCCATTTTCCTTTCAATCTCCCCTTTTTGGTTATTGATGCCAACACAAACCAAAGCAAATATAAACTGTAGAAATGAAACTAGTTTGCAATTTTACAGGTGTGCATAAGTTGCTTTGAATTTAAACCAACTAAAAGTATTTCTAAGTATATATGATTGCTTTCTTCTAGTTTAACATTTTGGACAACATTTGCACCACTTGGGTTGTTTTTGCAAATCTTTGGAAATGTCTTTTCAAATTATTTGGAAATAGCCAATGGTATAAGAATATGATTTCAAAAAGCATTTTTCTAGATTTCGAAAATTCTCCCCCTGTTTCAAATGCTTTTCCTTTGGCTAAACAAAAACTCCCCCTGAAGAAGTTCTCCTCTTAGCTGTTAAGAGGGTTTTTGTAATTTGAATAATTTCTCCCTCTTTGTGAAACAATTTTTTTAAAAACTTTTGAAAAATAGGATGGTGGTGCGATCTTTTTTGCTTTGGGCCTATTAATTTCTCCCCTTTGGCATTAAGCACCAAAAACGAAGAAACTCGAGAGGCCTACTAATTCTCCCCCATTGAATATGAATGAAAGTTTATGAGGAGGGCAAAGGATAAATGATACTGACAGAGTCATAGTGGAAGCTTTGCCTTTGCCAAATACTCCATTTCCCTTTCAGTCTAAGACTAAGGATAAAAATACACTTGGAAACACATTAGTCTTAGTGTTGGCACAAGAAGAATAAGAAATATGCATTTGTACCAAATGAAAGAGACATGATCAAAGGTATATAAATGAGCTATGTGTGCAAGATTTCAATCAAAGTTCCGAGAATCTAAGATGTTTAGCCCATTCCTTAGTTTGCTAAAAGTCTTTTCATCAAGGGGCTTGGTGAAGATATCGGCTAATTGGTTGTGGGTGCTAACATAAGCAATTTCGATATCCCCCTTCTATTGGTGATCTCTCAAAAAGTGATACCGGATGTCTATGTGCTTAGTGCAGCTGTGTTCAATGGGATTATCCGCCATGCGGATTGCACTCTCATTATCACATAGGAGAGGGACTTTTCTCAACTTGTAGCCATAGTCCCTAAGGGTTTGCCTCATCCAAAGTAATTGTGCACAACAGTGTCTTGCAATAATATACTTGGCTTCGGCGGTGGATAGAGCTACTGAGTTTTGTTTCTTTGAAGCACAAGACACCAGGGATCTCCTCAGAAACTGACAAGTCCCAGATGTGCCCTTCCTGTCAATTTTACATCCGACATAATCGGCATCAGAATACCCAATTAAATCAAAGGTAGATCCCTTGGGGTACCAAAGCCCAAACTTAGGAGTGTAAACTAAATATCTCATAATTCTTTTCACGACGCTAAGGTGAACTTACTTAGGATTTACATAGAAACTTGCACACATGCATACAGAAAGCATAATATCCGGTCATGAAGCACATAAATAGAGTAAAGAACCTATCATCGACCGGTATATCTTTTGATCTACGGATTTACCTCCCGTGTCGAGGTCGAGATGCCCATTTGTTCCCATGTGTGTCCTGATGGGTTTGGTATTCTTCATTCCAAACTTCTTGAGTATGGGCCTGTTTGTTTCAGCTTATAGATTACATAATCTGGATTATAATTTAAATTATATAATCTAGATTACAATCTAGACATATTATAATCTACATGTAGTTGTTTGGTAGTCTAGATTATACAAATGTAGATTATTCATAAAGACAGCAGTACCCTTATTTATTTATTTGAGGTGAGGAAAGAAGGATGTCATATATTGTAATTTCTATTTACATAACCATGGGTAGTGGGTCTTTTGCCAAAATAATCTCAAATAAGCTACTCTTGAGGAGATTATGAGATTATCATAATCTGGGCTTTAGATTATATAATCTGAACCCATAATCTAGGTGTTTGTTTAACTGCTGGATTATTTGCGCTGGATTATATAATCTAGAGAGATTATAATCTGAAACAAATAGGGCCTATGTCTTGAATGTACTTATTTTGGCAGATGAAGGTGCCCTCTTAGAGTTGCTTGATTTGAAATCTAAGGAAATACTTCAACTCCCCCATCATTGACATCTCAAATTTCTGTATCATAATCCTACTAAATTCTTCACAAGAGGACTTGTTAGTAGACCCAAATATAATATCATAAACATAAATTTGGCATATAAACAAGTCTTTAGCAATAGTTTTAGTGAAGAGAGTAGGATCAGCTTTTCCAACTTTGAAACCATTAGTGATAAGAAAGTCTCTCAGGCATTCATACCATGCTCTTAGGCTTGCTTGCGCCCATAAAGCGCCTTTGAGAGCTTATAAACATGAGAAGGATACTCACTATCTTCAAAGCCGGGAGGTTGCTCAACATACACCTCTTCCTTTATAGGGCCATTGAGGAAGGCACTCTTCACGTCCATTTGATATAACTTAAAGCCAAGGTAAGTAGCATAGGCAAGTAATATACAAATTGACTCAAGCCTAGCTACGGGTGCATAGGTTTCATCAAAATTCAAACCTTCGACTTGTGAATATCCCTTGGCAACAAGTCGGGCTTTGTTCCTAGTCACCACACCATGCTCATCTTGTTTGTTGTGGAATACCCACTTGGTACCTACAACATTTTGGTTAGGACGTGGAACTAAATGCCATACCTCATTCCTCGTGAAGTTGTTGAGCTCCTCTTGCATTGCCACCACCCAGTCCGGATCTCTAAGTGCATCCTCTACCCTGTATGGCTCAATAGAAGACACAAAAGAGTAATATTCACATAAATGAGCAACTCGAGATCTAGTGGTTACCCCCTTATGAATGTCACCAAGAATGCAGTTGATGGGGTGATCTCTTTGAATTGCTTGGTAGACTCTTGGGTGTGGTGGTCTTTGACTTTGAATTTCTTGATCATATTCCTTGTCTTGATCATCTTCATCTCCCCCTTGATCGATGTCCTCCTTTTGAGGTGGCTCATCGTTTTGATCTTCATCCTCTTCTTGTTGAGCTATTGCCTCCTCTTGAGTTGGTGGAGATGCTTGTATGGAACATGATGGTTGATCTTGTGCTTGTGGTGGCTCTTTGGATTCTTTTGGACACACATCCCCGATGGACATGTTCCTTAGTGCAACGCATGGAGCCTCTTCATCATCTAATTCATCAAGATCAACTTGCTCTACTTGAGAGCCATTAGTCTCATCAAACACAATGTCACAAGAAACTTCAACTAATCCAGTGGACTTGTTGAAGACTCTATATGCCTTTGTGTTTGAGTCATAACCAAGTAAAAAGCCTTCTACTGCTTTAGGAGCAAATTTAAAATTTCTACCTCTCTTAATAAGAATAAAGCATTTGCTCCCAAAATCTCTAAAATAAGAAACATTGGGATTTTTACCGGTGAGGAGTTCATATGATGTTTTCTTGAGGATTTGGTGTAGGTAGAGACGTTTGATGGAGTAGCAAGCGGTGTTAATGGCCTCCACCCAAAACCGATCCAGTGTCTTGTACTTATCAAGCATGGTCCTTGCCATATCCAAGAGAGTTCTATTCTTCCTCTCCACAACACTATTTTATTGAGGTGTGTATGGAGAAGAGAACTCATGCTTGATGCCATCCTCCTCAAGAAATCCTTCAATTTGAGAGTTTTTAAACTCCGTTCCATTGTCGCTTCTAATCTTCTTGATTCTCAATTCAAACTCATTTTGAGCCCATATCAAGAATCTCTTTAAGGTCTCTTGGGTTTGAGATTTTTCCTACAAAAAGAATATCCAAGCGAAGCGAGAATAATCATCCACAATAACAAGACAATACTTACTCCCACCGATGCTTATGTAAGCAATTGGGCCGAGTAGATCCATGTGGAGTAGTTCAAGCGGCCTGTCGGTCGTCATGATGTTCTTGTGTGGATGATGAGATCCAACTTGCTTTCCTACTTGACATGCGCTACAAATCCTGTCTTTCTCAAAATGAACATTTGTTAGTCCTAAAATGTGCTCTCCCTTTAGAAGCTTGTGAAGATTCTTCATCCCAACATGAGCAAGTCGGCAATGCCAGAGCCAGCCCATATTAGTCTTAGCAATTAAGCAAGTGTCTAATTTAGCATTGTTATCATTAAAATCAACTAAGTATAACTGACCATCTAACATTCCCTTAAATGCTACAGAATCTCACTTCTTCTAAAGACAGTAACACCAACATTAGTAAATAGACAGTTGTAGCCCATTTTGCATAATTGAGAAACAGAAAGTAGGTTATAATCTAAAGAATCTACTAGAAAAACATTAGAAATGGAATGGTTAGGAGATATAGCAATTTTACCCAAACCTTTGACCAAACCTTGATTTCCATCCCCAAATGTGATTGCTCTTTGGGGATCATCATATTTCTCGTATGAGCAGAACATCCTTTTCTCCCCTGTCATATGGTTTGTGCACCCGCTATCGATTATCCAACTTGACCCGCTGGATGCATAAACCTATAAAACAAATTTAGGCCTTGTTGTTAGGTACCCAAACGGTCTTGGGTCCTTTCACATTAGAAACAAGCACCTTGGGTACCCAAAAACAAGTCTTGTGACTCTTGTGTTTGCCCCCAACATATTTGGCAACTACTTTGCCTAATTTGTTAGTGATGTCACACCCTGATTTCGGGGCACCAAGACCCGGGTGCGAACATAATCACTAGGTGTGCTAGGACCAAGTCTTACACATATGATGACTCATGGTACAGAAACGAATGTCACATCTTTACTATATAATTGGAGTTCTATACAAAATAAATAAATAATTACATCATATGAAGACAATGATCCAGCAACCCAAAGTTGACTGGGAGACGATGGCCTAGACCTCTCATGAACTCATCACAGCATCTTCCATGCGCCTCATCCTGTGGTACCTATTCTTGACCTGTGGGGGGTGTGAGACAACAAGAGTGAGCTCGCATACGTTCATCTCTCAACAAGTTATGGGGAATAATGTGCATGAACTCGCCAAAGGTGGGAGCTCATGTGAAGTGTAAGGCTTACCAAAGAGGATGGTTAAAGTTGGGCATCACTTTTAAAATTGGTCAAAATTTTAATAGCAGTTACTGAAAGGGAAATAGGGTTAACCATTTCCTATAATTAATTTTGGTGGTTGATGATCAAACATAAACACATGGACTAACTAGTTTGTCTAGATATTATCTATTACAGGTGCATAAGGTTCAACACAAACCAATAAAGAAATCCGGTTAGGGACACAATCAAAAATGGAGCAAAGAACTTGAGTGTGCTGAAAAATGGCGCACCGGACAGTGTCCGGTGCACCAGGATCATACAGACTTGAACCAGCCACTCTCGGGAAAATGGAGACGCGCTCTGCTATAATTCAGCGGACTGTCTAGTGTGCCATCGGACTGTCCGGTGAGCCAGCGGAGCAACGACTCCCTGCTCATCCAATGGTCGACTGTGGAGATGTCAGAGCGGAACAGTGCTGCGCAGAAGCCAGAAGCGCAGAAGTCAGAGGGCACCGGATTATCCGGTGTGACACCAGACTGTCCGGTGCAGCAAGACGACAAAGGCTCCAATGGTCAACCAGCTCCAAACCATAACGGTTGTGCTGACGTGGCGCACACCGGACAGTGCACAGTGGCTATCCGGTGGTGCACCGGACTGTCCGGTGCGCCCATCACCAGCAGAATTCAGCCAATGGCTAGAAGTGGTTGGGAGGCTATAAATACCCCCAACCACCTCATTCATATCCATCCAAGCATTTCTGAATTCTCATTCATTGCAAGAGTAAAAGCCCAACACTCCAAGACACAATCAAAGCAATGAATCCACTCAAAGCCCCAAAATCAACTCTAGTGCATTAGGGCTTGTGAGAGGATCACTTGTGTTCTTTGTTGTTCTTGTCGCTTGGTTTGGCCTTTTTCTTTTCCCTTCTATTTCTCAAGTGACTTGTAATAGAAGCAAGAGACACCTAAGTGTGTGGTGGTCCTTGCGGGGTCTAAGTGACCCGAGAGATTAAGAAAAAGGCTCACTCGGTTTAAGTGACCGTTTGAGAGAGGGAAAGGGTTGAAATAGACCCGGTCTTTGTGACCTCCTCAACGGGGACTAGGTTCTTTGGAACCGAACCTCGGTAAAACAAATCATCGTGTTCACTCGCCTTGATTCTTGTTTGATTTGTTTTTCCCCTCTCTAACGTTTCCTTGCTAGTGTGAATTTAAGTTGGCTCCCATACATCATCCGCAATCCTTGAGCAACTCCTAGCAAGAGAGATATTCTTTTGGACTTGAATTCAATTCTCACGCTAACCCCCGACCTTAGTGTGTGTTTAAGTTTGTAAATTTTAGGTTTCGCCTATTCACCCCCCTCTAGGCGACTTTTAATTGGTATCAGAGCTAGTGCTTCATTAAGAGCCTAACCAACTCGAAGTGATGTCTGGAGATCACGCCAAGAGGGAGATCATGACCAGCAAAAAGGCCGTAAGCTCAGGGAGGACTCTCTCAAAGGAGTCCGACAACAAACACAAGGAGGAATCCTCTTCGTTCATCAAGTCGCATCGGAGAGGTGACAAGAAGAAGAAAATGAAGAAGGTGGTCTACTACAAGACCGACTCGTCACCCTCCACATCAAGCTCCAAGTCATCCACTACTTCTAAGCGCCATGAGCGCAAGAAGTATAGTAAGATGCTCCTACTCTATCCTCGCATTTCATAGTGCGCTCCATTACTTTCCGTACCCCTAAGCAAACCACCATATTTTGATGGTGAAGATTATTGTATGTGGAGTGATAAAATGAGGCACCATCTAACCTCACTCCACGAAAGCATTTGGGATATTGTTGAGTTTGGAGCGCAGGCACCAAAGGTGGGGGACAAAGACTACGACTCGGACGAGGCCGCCCAAATTAGGCACTTTAACTCCCAAGCCACATCTATACTCCTCGCCTCTTTGTGTCGAGAGGAGTATAACAAGGTGCAAGGGTTAAAGAGCGCCAAAGAAATTTGGGACGTCCTCAAAACCGCGCATGAAGGGGATGAGGTTACCAAGATCACCAAGCAGGAGACGATCGAGGGCAAGCTCGGTCGATTCGTCCTCAACAAAGGAGAAGAGCCGCAAGCAATGTACAATCGGCTCAAGACCATGGTGAACCAAGTGCGCAACCTCGAGAGCACCAAATGGGATGACCATGAAATGGTCAAGGTTATTCTTAGATCCCTCATTTTTCGTAATCCTACTCAAGTACAATTAATTCATGGGGATCCTAGATACAAACTAATGCCTCCCGAGGAAGTTATTGGCAAGTTTGTGAGCTTTGAACTTATGATCAAAGACTCCAAACACATTGTCAACTTAGAGCAAGGCGCCACCTCTACACCCGAGGTGCAACCCGTCACATTCAAAGCAACGGAAGAAGAGAAGAAGGAGTCTACACCAAGTAGGCTTCCAATAGACACCTCCAAGCTCGATAACGAGGAGATGACGCTCATCATCAAGAGCTTCCACCAAATCCTCAAACAAAGGAGGGGGAAAGACTACAAGTCCCTCTCCAAGAGAGTGTGTTACCGTTGTGGTAAGTGTAACACCCTAGGTGTTACTGTACGCTTAACATCGAATATGGACGTAAGTACGAGATATCAGTAATAATAACAGTCTCTATGTCTTGATCTGCTTCGTCTGTCGTGAGTTCGACATCATTTTTATCTTCATCTATTGGGACTCCTCTTAAAGTGTTCACGAAACCCAGAGCATAGTTGTTCCGAGAATCAGCTAGTATTGTGGTCGTTTCAAAAATTTATCGACCGAGCGAACACGAATATGGAAACTTCACTCAGTTTGGTGATTTTGCCCCAAATAAATTTATTAGAACCGGGCTCAATAGGTTATTTGAACCTGAACTAACCGAAACCAGAACAATGGTTAGCCGATTCGCTTTCCTATTTAAAATCTAAAAAATAATCTATTAACCGATAGCGCTTTAAATTGGTCCGTTTACTCCTCGTTAAATCCCAATGTTCAGAACAGATGAGATTTATCTGGTGTCGGCGTTTCGGACCCGGGGGGCCCCTGGACCGACGAGTGAAATCGCTGCGTGCCCCTGACCAGATGGGTTGGCGCGGGATGGAACACAAGAGGTGGGGGAAGCCTTGTATTATCCTGCACCAGGGGTGCCGCTCGTAGTAGGGGTTACAAGCGCGTCGCGTGAGGGAGAGTGAGGTAGAGAGTGGGAGCCTGTTCGTCCGCTCCTTCCCTCGCGCGAACCCCCCTTCAGGATGGGCCTGGACCTCCCTTTTATAGACATAAGGAGAGGGTCTAGACGTACAATGGGGGGTGTAGCTATGCGCTAATGTGTCCGACAGAGAGATGCCCTAGCCGTGTGTACATGCCATCATGGCTGTCGGGGGAGAGCTTGAGCCCTGTACACGTGGTAGCGTGGCCATCGGAGAAGCGCTTGAGCCCTGTAGGAGCACAGCTGGCAGTGCGG
This sequence comes from Zea luxurians, assembly GCA_029449295.1. NCBI lineage: Eukaryota > Viridiplantae > Streptophyta > Magnoliopsida > Poales > Poaceae > Zea > Zea luxurians. The sequence goes on along the minus strand of JAOPSE010000048.1, from coordinate 10,198,536 downwards.
CAAGGATCCTGCTGACGTCTCCTTGCTGCCGTAAGGGGCTGAGAGCCACCGGCGTCATGGTTGCACGCGCGACACCATCATTACCCGTCGCCGGGGTAAGCTAGATGGGACGCCGATCTTGCTCCTTGTAGCCTGAGCTGGCTAGGGATAGGGTAATGATGTATCCCCTGTTGGCGCGGTCGGTCCGAGCCCAAGGTCGGGCGAGGCAGAGACTTCTCTTGAGGCCGAGGCCAGGGTTGGGCGAGGACGCGATTCCTCCCGAGACCGAGGTCGAGGCCGAGTCCAGGGATCGGGCGAGGCGGAGACCTCCTCCCGAGGCTGGAGCCTGAGGTCGAGGCCGAGTCCGAGGGTCGGGCGAGGCGGAGACCTCCTCCCGAGGCCGGAGCCTGAAGTCGGGCGAGGCGGAGCTTCCTGTTGCGCCCGAGGCCGAACTCGGTGGTTGATTCGTGACTTGTTGTCAGTCTTCGCCTGGGTGGTTGGCACGACAGTCGGAGCGGGGCGAGCGGCCACTACTACAGATCATGCTATATGAGACGGTTAATTTTCAGTTATTAAGACGCTTATGAAGTGTCCAATTTTGATGGAGCCACAAAAGATGTCCCACATTTAAGATGGTTATAAACCGTCTTAAAAGATATTATATAAGACAATTTTTAATTTATAACCGTCTGAAAAAGGTATTTGTTTAAGTCATTTTGTTCGATAAACCGTCTAAAAAAGGTATTTGTTTAAGTCATTTCGTCCGATAAACCGTCTTGAATTCGATTTTTTTAAGACACTGCTTCTAAAGAATCGTAGAGAATACAAACATTAAAAGTCATAAAGTATTTATCAAACCGTCTCGAATATCCTACAATAATAGACGATTACAATAGGAAAACCATCTTATTTAGGTGACTAATAATGGACGTTTTAGAAACTGTCTTATTTAGGAGACTGATATTAGACATTTTGGTAACCGTCTTGTTAAGATTTAAACGAAATGACTTACACGGTAGTACATTTTTCAATTTATAATCATTTTTTCAGATATCATGTTATAATAATTTGAAAGAGAAATATACATACACATATATTGAACAACATTATAATTAATACAATATAAATAAGTACCATTCAATATATCATAAATAAGCATTGTCAAACAACGCATACATAAGTGTACTCTAAATCTAAACTAAAATACAACAAATAGGAGAAAACTAGACATAGCAAAAAGCTCCAAGCAGCACATGGATGGTCTCAGCTGCCCTTGTGCTTCTCCCTGTTCTTGATGACTCCTACACGCCCGGTGTTCCTCCCGCCAGTCACCATGACCACGTTGCCGACGTTAAACTTGATGAAATCCATGATCTTGTTGGTCTCCAGATCGATCTTGATGGTGTCGTTGGCCTTGATGAGCGGGTCAGGGTGGCGGGAGATAAGTCATTGGTAGAAAACTTGATGAAGACCATAGCAAAAAGCTCCAAGAAGTTTCATATGCCACAAAGTCTTTACAAATATGTAACAATGTAGGGACAAAGGGAGATAAGTCATGCCCAAAATATTATTTTTTGTAATAAATTACAGAAATGAAACGCTGCCAGAACAATTTTTTTCAGAGGGGAAAACAACAAATAATAAAGAATTAGCTGCAATCCCTACCTCCAGGCATGATGCCCGTCCCTCCAACAATACCTGCAGCCGTGTTAGCCACCAAATTGCCATAAAGATTAGGCGTAACCTACAAAAAAAGATTGAAACCCACAGGTAATCCTAATCCATGGTGTATTTGCAAAGAAGCATTCGAGAAAATTAGGAAAGCAGAAAAGAAATGTGATGACGAATAGAAAAGACAGAAAAGGTGTTCAGCAAGCACATGCTTTATATATTGCATCAATACCAATTTCCGTTCCTTAGGAACAATGGGATTTTGGTCAGCCCAATATATGTTTGATTGTTTTCATATATGCCTCAGAACAAGAAATGTTATCTTTATCATATGGCAAGCATGGTACTCAAGCGGAGCATTCCCAAAAAAATCTCTCACATTCTGAAGGAAGTTCCTCAAACTCCCAAGAGTGCCGACGTCAAACTTTGAAGTGAAAACTGAGTAAGACCAAACTTACCAGTAGCATCATAATCTTCACAACCCGTAAGCCTACCCATTTTGGAGTAAGAATCGGCTTGCAAGCTGGCAACTCCTGCTGTGTGAACTTGGAATCTGTACACAAGAATTTCTGAGTAAGAATAGGTTTGCAATCCATAAATGCAAGTCACATCACAGTCTTAGCATTTGTCAAGCAGGTGATCACAATTTCTGACCTCATAATGTCATTGGAACCCAGTGTCCAAAGTCCAAACACATGTACTGTAAACAATACCACCATTCCATAACTAGTTTGACGCTTTTCATCTTTACTGAACTAGCTACACCACTAAGAAACTTATGGAAATTAGCTTCTTAAATAGTAATATAGCTCAAAGATTGAATGGAGGATGGAAACTTATATGCCCACCTTCTCCAGCATGCGATGAAGCCTCTCAGTCTCCTTCTTAGTGTAGTCAGAGCCCTTGTCCATGATCTTCTTTGCAGCTGTCACATATATCTTTCCATGCCTGGTTTAGAAGCAAAATAGTTAGTACTTGTAATTTGACAATGGCACTGCCTACATAATAAGAATGTTAAATCAATCGAGTAGCTTGTAAACATAGTGTAGGGGAAGGTGGAAGAAAGTACTTGGCTGCAGAACCGCTGAGCTTAGCAACATCCTCTTCTATTTTAGAGAGGACTTGCTTCCGCTTGTCATCAGCAGCATTGAGAAACTCCTTCACAAGAGGATTCAAGCTTGGCACAAGCCTAGCCTACACAACAACAAATGAACAGAATGCATCAGATCCAGAATTCATCAACTTGATTCCAAAGCTATTTCGCTTGGCTTTATAACCAACCTCTGAAGTCAGGTGGCCCTTTGGATCCCGGCTGGTGCCACACTTCTCATTAATGAACTTGACAAAGTCATCCAAGTCCCGGCCACCATCATAATCTTCACCGGCTTTATTTCCCTTAGGGAAGAACTTCAATGTAGGGAAACCAGAAACACCATATCTGCAGAGGTATATTATTATTAAAGATGCTGTGAACATGGAAGAATGCATACTTTTCAGCCATGTTAGTGTGCTTGTCAGCATCAAGATTGGCAATCACAACACCGTCGTCCTGCTTGAAAACTGAAGCCAGCTTCTCATAAATCTAAATTCAAGTACATGTTCAGTCCACAAAAAAAATGAAGACCGCTGCAATAATTTGGAAATTTTCAAGCTAATACTCTACTAACACTAAACCTGCTAGATAGATCAGATAGGCCACACCACACATTCAGACTTCATATTGAAGAAAAGGTAAAAACTTTCATAAGCACCTGGGATAATGCAATCATGCTTGTGGACAAATTATTTATCCTGCATCGCTTGTCAATTGAGAGGTTCATCTGTTTTGCAAAAATTCACAAACTGACAATATAGAGGTCATCATATTCAAATGAATATATTAGATACAAGTGCATAACTACCTTGGCAGTTGGCCCCAGCATTCCCCTTCTTTTCCTCCCTAACTGAGTAGGACATATAATGGCAAGTCTTCTTTTAAGATCGAGTCCTGGTGAAATGAGACGACCAATTTCAAACGGAATACTAAGCTACAGTCTTAACAGGAGGGGAGGAGGAGCAGAGAACACAGACAAACTTGATGTCAAACTAGGAACAACTTAAGGAAACCTCACAAGGTATTTCCAAGCTGTTCACAACAATGTGCGACAGAATAGAATCAACATTATCAACACTAATAACAGGTTTAAAGACTGAAGTAATTGCCATCAATTCAATCTCTAAATACTTCCCCTTAGTACAAAATAAGGTGAAATGGTGGAACCAAATGTTCCTCTTTTTAGTTCTGACTTTACAATATACTTGCTCAATGGAGTTCACATATTGATGAATGATGATTAATCATATATGTCTGAATAAAACAGTTACCTGCACTTTGGATGAACTGGATGTATATGAATAAAACAGTTATCTGCGCCACGATAATTAAAATAGCAACATTGACAGCTGCTGTAACAGTAGCATACATTTATTTTTTTTGTACGAAAGTAACATATTGTCTCTGAACTTGCCTGTGGAAAATTTGGACAATATACTTAGAAGTTTGGAAATAGGTCGGCGCAGTTCCTTATAATTCGCTAACATAGCCCAAAAAAAGTATATGAATATTCATAAAATTAACCAAGGTTATCCAATGAATTTGGAAGTAAACATTTGACCATGAAATTTGATATACACTTGTGTGAGATTGTTCTGTCGAAATTAACCTTCTTGATAACAGCCCCTGCACAGAAGTTCTTCCAATGCCAACAAACCACGGAGATGATCAAGTGGTCCAGGAACCTGCAAAAGCACAATTAAGTGTATGCATTGTCATGTGCACAAGGATACAGGCACAAGTACAGTACAGTCATCTACGCACACCAGCTGCTCCTAATCACCTGCCTGAAATATTTACCTGGCAGTTGACATTATATTCCAGGTCCGTTATTAGTGTTGGCCTGTTGGGTCGTCGTCGGCGGCAGCATTATTATGTTTGCTACTGCTGCCGCCGCCGCTTCTTCTTCCTCCTCTTCCTCTTCCTGTCCGTGATTGCGTCCCACATATACTCATCTTTCAGCTCTTACTTACCATCCATATCCTGGCTAGCTATTTGCTGCCTCAACCAAAACACACCCACACACAATGGGCACCATGACTCTGCCGCCTGGCTTCCGCTTCCACCCGACCGACGACGAGCTCGTGGGCTACTACCTCAAGAGGAAGGTGGACAACCTCAAGATCGAGCTCGAGGTCATCCCCGTCGTCCATCTCTACAAATCCGAGCCATGGGAGCTACCAGGTGTGTGTGTGTATGTGCGTGCTTACTAGGTTTTTCCAGTACGTTGTTGCCTGCTGTCCTGTACTCATGTTGTTGATCTCGTTCCCAGAAACAAGCTAGTGAAAACACGAGACGTGCCCACAACATTTAATAAAATATTGATGTGTGTAATCTGTAAGGTGATCGTTATGATGGTCCACAATGCAACCGAAATATGTTACAGTAGTCTATGCGTCCACCAATTAATGCACTTACTCTACTCTGCATCAGCTTGACCACGGCTCCCATACACATCAATCAAAATCCCCAATGCGTCTAAATATTCCACCACTACTGCGGCGCAGCAATCCTCCTTCGTATCTTTATCTCTTGCGCACATCCCTTCTCCTCATATGTATCAGTACTAAAGCATAGCAGAGAGGTCTGCTCGCTAGATACAGAACTAAAGCATAGCAGAGAGGTCTGCTCGCTAGCATGGAAACCAGATACTCCAAGTTGAGATTGCGGTATCCGCTCCCTCTCGAGCGTTCCCGGTGTCACCGTGGGCCAATCCACGCTGGCTCTCCCATGATCCCCGGCATCTGCACGGGCTAGATCTGAGACGCCTCCCCATGCCGCCATCATCCGCTGTATGCCTGTATACACCGTCGCGACGACACTATTCGGTGCTGTACAGAGGGACGTGACAGTGGTATTTGGTGGCGTACGGACGGAGCTATTGCAGAAGGATACACACGCGCCCAAATGCACGTTCGCAAAGGCATATCCGCATGGAGCAGAGGCCAGCGATGCTGATGGCCATAAGAAATAGTGGCCACGCCATCGGAGAGCACAAAGGAGGAGAAAAGGATGGAGAAATCGCAGACTAAGCGAAGAACGGACCTGATGCGGTCGCAAATGTTGCCGGAGGTCGATGAGAAGAGCGCCATCGGTGGTCACGAAACCCTAAGCATCCCTTTCCGAAACCTTCGCCAGTGGAAGCTGTCTCGGCCGGCCCAAACCCTTGGCGTCGAGGCTAGGCGTCAAGTGCTTCTAGAGAGAACGGGAGAAATCCATGAGCAGTTATTGTTTAGACGAGAGTATAGAAATATTGTACATATGTCCAAAACGCATAGAAAGAGAAATATCAGTGATATTAACCATCTCTTATCAGGTTGTTTATACTGTACAAAGAGACTATATTATAAATATACATATACTATTAATGAGAAAATAAAAAAATAACTATATTTCAAACGTATAATTTTATTTGGACAAGTTTCTTATTTAAGCAAGATTTTTTACCTATAGGATATATAGAAACTGTACCAACATACAATCAGGTAACTAGTTCATTTTAAATGCCAAAAATTGTTCAAATGACTCAAAATCTCTACAAAAAAAATTAGAAATGTTTTGACATCCAATAAACTCATTTTAAAACATATATCTTTTTAAAAAGATATTTAATTGCCTCAAATAATTAGATTTTGCTTTTCGGAAATAAAAAAATAAGCGAAAAATCGAATAATTATGAGGACTTCTATGAGATTTATTAACATGATTCAGACATGTTTTGCGCTTTAGAAGCACTATGGAACATACTTAGTTCAATCTAAGCAAAATTTACTATTTACTACGTTTTTCACAATATGTCTTATCAGAAATATCATACGAAGACGGTTTTATGTTTACAAGTTTCTAGTATATTCACTAACATCTAAGACAGTTTGTATAGTCTAGATGACTCTAATAATATCTTTATTTGAGATGGTTTCATATACAGAAGTGTCTAATATACTAACCAAAATATAAGACAATTCTTATAAACTTAATGCCTCAAAAGGTATATTTATTTGAGACGGTTTTCAAAACCAATATGTATTAAATTAATATAAGACATTTCCTATCATATATCTGTCTCAAAAACATTCTTCATAAAAGACGGATCTCCAACAAACCGTCTTAACTTACTCATCACCATATGATAAAAGACACTTCTATAAAATGCACTGATATTTGTCTTAAGATGTATGTCTTAAATAAGCATATTTCTAGTAGTGGGCACCGTTTTCCTGTCATATCGGACAGTAAAAGAGAGGGGTGAAGTGACTGTGGTCACTTCGGCCTGGCCGACTGAGGCGCGTGTGTCAGGATACGGCGTCAGGCGTCCCCTGCATTAAATGCGCCTGCGAAGCGGTCGGTTGGTGAGGCGGTCCGGCCAAGGTTGCTTCACAACGAAGCCTGCCCGAGCCGGGCTTCGGGAGAGCCGAGGAGGTGCCCACTGCCTGAGGAGGCCCTTGGGCGAGGTGTGAACTTGTCTGGGACTACTCCTCCAGCCCGAGGCTGGGCTCGGGTGAGGTTGCGTCCCTTGGGTAGAAGAAGCCTTGACTTGAACCGCGCCCGTCAGTTGGTCTGAGGGTGTTTACCAGCCGTGATTAGGAGTGTTGGGGGTACCCCTAATTATGGTACCCGACAGTAGCCCTCGAGCCTCGAAGGGAGTGTTGGTACCCGCTTGGAGGCTTTTTGCCGCATTTTCGGTGAGGGGACCAGCCTTTCTCGGTTTTGCTTTGTTCTGGTGGGTGCGCGCGAGCGCACCCGCTGGGTGTAGCCCCCGAGGCCTCGGAGGAGTGGTTTGACTCCTCTGAGGTCTGAATGCTTTTTGTGGTGCCTCAGCCGGTCTGATCGTTCCCTCATGCGGTTTGGCCATTGCCCGGGTGCATGGTCAAGTTCCAAGTTATCAAGCTGGTTTGTTGACGCTGTCAACAGTTTGGCCGTAGCCGGGTGCGAGAGCAGCCCTCGAGCCTCTGCACTGAGCGAGAGGACGATCAAGGACTTTCCCGACTTTTATCATACGCCCCTGTGTCTCCTTTCCGCAAGGAGGAGGGGGGAAAGCGCCATGTTGCCCTCGGAGGCGCCGAACATGGTGTTTCCGGTGAGCTGCTACCGGGTGATCCGAGTGGACGCCCATGCCCTGTTCGTTAGGTGTTGGCTGGTGGCCCAGAGGCGCGCTCCAAAAGTACCTGCGGGTGATTCGCCAGACCCAGACCCCTTCAAAAGTGTCCGAGGGCTCGATGCCTCCCTCCGGTGGGATTCCATTACAAATCATTCCCGCCGGTCTCGGAAATGTCCTAGGGTACCTCGGGAGTGTAGCCCGAGCCTCGGCCATGTATCGGACATACCCAGAGTCATCCCTCACTCTGCGTGCTCTAGGGCGACTGTCGAACCCTTCTGAGGGGCCAGCCTACGAACCCCTGATCAGTAGTTGGCGCGGAGCCTGAGTGCTCTGGGGCGGCTGTCGAACCCTTACGAGGGGCCAGCCTTCGAACCCCTGATCAGTAATGGGCTTGAAGCCCGAGTGCTCTGGGGCGGCTGTCGTAACCCTTCCGAGGGGCCAGCCTTCGAACCCCTGATCAGTAGGAGGGCTCGGGGCCTGCTTCCTTCGCCGAGAAGGATCCTTTCCGAAACATCTCCTTTCCCGATCCCTGTAGCGAGAGAGAGAGAGAGAGAGAGGAGGAGGGGAAGGATATGTATTTAAATAAGGTGGCGCACCTTTTCTGACGCGGTCATCATGGCGGAGGTGAAGCGACGCCCGTCTCGCCTGCTAGAGGTGTTGCCTGCTCCGCCGGGGAGTTAATGCGACGGGACGGGCGATTCATGTGGCGCCCGTTGTGCGTGCGAGCCGTTTGAGGAACGGGACACGGGTGCGTCGTCTTCACGCCGTGGGAGAGGGCTCTCCTGTTGCTTCAGGAGGGGACGCGAGCCTGTAGGCGATCTGACCGCTGCTTCCGCTCGTCCGCCGCTGCAGTTACTGCCGGCCCACTTTTGGCCATGCCAACCATCGTGCCTACCCCCGCGGCTGACTGACCCATGGCTATCGCCTTTAATTGGCACTGTTGGGTCACACGCGGGGCCGCCTCGAGTCGTGGTACTGGTTCCGTAGTCGAGGAGGCGCAGCATTCGGTGTGAGTGGCGGTGCAGTTTCTTGCACGTCGTAACCGACGCGCCGGTTACATGACATGCGGGCCCGCTTCCTTTGCGCTGGTCTGCCGGATGTGGTCGGAGCCGAAAGGGCGTACAGTTGCGGTGCGGTTGGATGCCTGTCGCGTGGCAGTCCACCCTTTCGGCCACCAGTTTCTGCGAAGATGGGAGAGCGCTTGTAACCGCGGGACGGTTACATACCTCGTGTGCGGCGGTTCGCCTTCTTCGTGCTACGAATCAACTCGTATGACGTGGGGGTCCTAGCCCCAGGTCGTAGGGGGAGAACCCTGGAGCATGTCAGTGGAGACTTCACCCGTGACGCTAAGGGGTGCAAGTGAGCAGGTCTGCCTATAAAAGGGGATCGATCCCCCGGGCAGTGGTCATGCCTTCGTTCTCCCCTCATGCATTGCGCCCCTCCACCTTTCGAGCCCCCGGATGGGGTGCACCAGCGTCGCCTTGCTCTTGCTATCATTGGAGGAGCGTGGCCTCGTGGAGATCGGCGCCCTTCAGCCATCGCTCGGCTTCAAGGATTTTCGTCGTGCAGCCCGACTGCATTCCCTCACCAATGGTCAGTTTGGTGGGGAGAAGCAAGCCGGGCTGCGGCCTCTGCTCCACCCTCAGCTTCAAGGATCTTCGTCATCCTTGCTGAGGCAGAGGGCAAGCTGAGCCAGGGTTCTACCTCCTGCATGGGTCGGTAGGACGTCTCCTCCTTCAGCATTCAGGGGAGAAGGCGCTCACCGGCCCTGCGGAGGGGGCGAACTTCGGCAACGCTGGACCGGTCGGCCGCAAGCGTCGTCAGCTCCAGCGTGCCTGGCTCGCTGGCTTAGCTGGCTCTGCCGCGGCCTCCGACGCTGCCTCCTGCCGCTTGATCCGGGCGCGGCCGTCCATCCATCGCGCGGGCAACTGTTGCGCCGTGCGCACCGGGGGATCGTCCAAGATGCCGTACGCCGCATAGGCGGCGTTCGTGTTCTTGGATTGTCTTGTCCTCACTCGGGCACGACACCTCCACGCGGAGGTCGGGGCCTGCCCGTCCGCGAGGACTTGAGTGGGGATCTGCAAGTGCAGGCTGGGGCGTCCGCCATTCGTCGGCGTGGCGCTAGTGCACAGGTGGCCGCTATCGTCGGTGCTGAGGTGGTGGCAGCCAGAGAAGGTTTCTCCACCGACGAGACCATCGGCGCCATCTACGGTCGGACCCCCGGCTCTTTGGCCTTGATGGCTTGTCCTCGCCCCTCGAGCGGAGACGTGGGCGAGGGCCTCGTCACAACAGCGTCTGCCCTGAGGTCATCGCTGCTGCTGTTTAGACGCTCGAAGCGGGGGTCGTTGTCGCTGTTGGTGTAGTGGTCGCCGGCGAGCCACTTGGAATTTGTTATCCCGCGGCCCCCCTAGTGTGGAGGTTATTCATACCCGTGGGAGCGGAACTGGAGTCCCGTTTGTAAGGGAATATACTGGGTTTTTGTCGGAGCAAAATGTAACCGCTTCAAGTACTTAGACATTTGTTGTAGGTCGGGAGAACCACCGAGGGTTCTGCCGACGTCTAAGCCTGTGTAGCATAGTTACCCCAAGTATATGTGTTTGTTCTTTATGGCTGTCGAGGCCTGAACATTTGGGTATTTCGAGCATAAAGCTGTGTTTCTTCCTCATTCCGAGCACTAGGACTTGCCTGTTGGCTAGCCGAACCACTTAACCGAGCGTGAGTTGCCTTTCGCGGAAGGTGGCGAGTGAGGTATCCGTATCCCGGAGGCGTAGTAGTCCCTCGGCTCGGTCGGCCTTGCCGCTCTAGGCCTCTCTTGCTCAGTTTTTAGGACCCTCGGCTACTCTACGATGAGCCGGAGCCAGAGGCAGCGGTGTTGGCGCGGATAGAGGCGGAGTCGGCTCAGAAAGAGACTTCGTTGGCCCGGGAGCTGGCGGCTTCCCAGGCTGAGGAAGATGCGGCAGTAGCAGCTAGAGCCTGGACAAGACATCTGCTGGCGCGGTGCTGGCGTCCTCCCTTGGGTGGAGGTCCCTTCGCCCGGGTCGCCGCCCGAGGCCGGGCAAGGTTTCGCCGAGGGTGGAAACAACGCCGAGGGTGCTGCTGCTCCCCCTGCCGATGCCTGAACCTGCAGGAACAGTTTGTCTGTAGCATGCACACGTTTTTCGCGGCTGCCGAGGCCTAAACACTTTATCGTCGTGTTTAAAAAGCTGTGTTTTCTTTCCTCTCGTTTCGAGCATCACGACTTGTCTGTCAATAGCAGAATCGTCTATCCAAGCGAGAGTTACTTTTCGTGGAAGGTGATGAGTGAGGTATCCGTATCTCGGAGGCGTAGGAGTCCCTCGGCTCGGTCGGCCTTGCTGCTTACGTGCACTCTCAGTCGGTCGTAGGATTCCATTATTGATACGGTCGAGAAGGCACGAAAGTCATTTTCTACCCGAGTGTTTGGACTTGTTCGGTAGCAGGATCACTTATCCGAGCGGGAGTTACTTCTCGCGGAAGGTGATGAGTGAGGTATCCGTATCCCGGAGGCGTAGGAGTCCCTCGGCTCGGTCGGCCTTGCCGCTTACGTGTACTCTCGTCGTTCTCAGGATCCCGCTACCGATACGAAAGTCGAAAGCACAAAGGTCGTTTTGGTAAAAAAATTTTCTGAGGAAAATTTTGACGTAGAGGGGGTTCCCCCCTTCTAGCCCTCGAGGGAGGGTCGGGCTTTGCTGAGGCAAGGCCGACCCTTCCTTGACGGTTAGACTTTGTGTATGTAAACGAGGTACATGAACGACTTAAAACATCTTAAGGGTAGAAGCGATGTAGTTGTTGGATGTTCCAAGCGTTGCTGTAGACCTCGCCTTGGTCGTTGGCCAGCTTGTATGTTCTGAGCTTCAAAATCTTAGCGATGATGAAGGGCCCTTCCCAGGGAGGAGTGAGCTTGTGGCGCCCTCGGGCGGCCTGTCGCAGATGAAGCACCAAGTCTCCCACTTGGAAGCCTCGGGGTCGAACGCTTCGAGCGTGGTAGCGTCGCAGCGACTGCTGGTACTGTGCCAAATGTAGTAAGGCGACGTCCCGAGCCTCTTCGAGCTGGTCCAGCGAGTCCTCTCGGCTGATCTGGTTGCTTCGGTCGTCGTACGTCCTGGTCCTCGGGGAGCCGTATTCTAAGTCCGTGGGGCGGACGACCTTGGCCCCATAGACTAGAAAAAATGGTGAGAAACCCGTGGCATGGCTCGGCGTCGTCCTCAGACTCTAGACTACCGAGGGTAGCTCTTTCATCCACCGCTTGCCGAATTTGTTGAGGTCGTTGTAGATCCTCGGTTTGAGCCCCTGCAAAATCATACCGTTGGCACGCTCCACCTGCCCATTCGTCATGGGGTGAGCTATGGCGGCCTAGTCCACACGGATGTGGTGGTCGTCGCAGAAGTCCAGGAACTTTTTCCCGGTGAACTGCGTGCCATTGTCGGTGATGATGGAGTTTGGGACCCCGAATCGATGGATGATGTTGGTGAAGAACGCCACCGCCTGCTCGGACCTGATGCTGGTCAAGGGTCGGACCTCGATCCACTTGGAGAATTTGTCGATGGCGACCAGTAGGTGCGAGAAGCCCCCGGGTGCCTTCTGCAAGGGACCGACGAGGTCTAGACCCCACACAGCAAACGGCTAGGTGATGGGTATCGTCTGTAGGGCCTGAGCGGTCAGGCGTGTCTGCTTTGCGTAGAATTGACACCCCCGGCAGGAGCGAACAATCCTAGCGGCGTTGGCCACTGTGGTTGGCCAGTAGAAACCTTGTCGGAAGGCATTCCCCACGAGGGCTCGAGGTGCTGCATGGTGGCCGCAAGCCCCTGAGTGTATTTCTTGCAACAGCTCTCGTCCTTGGGCGATGGATATGCATCGTTGGAGGATGCCCGAGGGGCTATGGTGATAGAGCTCCTTTTCATCACCCAGCAAGATGAATGATTTGGTGCGCCGAGCCAGTCGTCGAGCTTTGGCCTTGTCGAGGGGAAGCTCTCCTCGGAGGAGATATTCTAGGTACGGGGTCTACCAGTTCGGATCTGGTGTGACCCCATTCTGTTCCCCCATGACGGGCAAGGCCTCCTCCTCGATGGCCGAGGGTACCTCGAGCTCGGCCGAGGCCTCCTCGGGCTCGGGCGAGGGTATCTCGGGCTGGGCCGAGGCTTTCTCGGGCTCGGGCGTGTCGTCGATCTTGACGGATGGTTGATGTAGGTCTCTGGAGAAGACGTCCGGGGGAACCGTTGTCCGCCCCGAGGCTATCTTCGCCAGCTCATCCATAGTCTCGTTGTACTGTCGGGCGATGTGGTTGAGCTCCAGCCCGTAGAACTTGTCTTCCAGGCGCCGGACTTCGTCGCAGTAGGCTTCCATCCTCCGGTCGTGACAGTGGGAGTTCTTCATGACTTGGTCGATGACAAGCTGCGTGTCGCCACAAGCGTCGAGGCACCGGACCCCTAGCTCGATGGCGATGCACAGCCCGTTAACCAGAGCCTCATACTCGGCCACGTTGTTTGATGCCGGAAAATGGAGGCGTATGACGTAGCGGAGATGCTTTCCGAGGGGTGAAACGAAGAGCAAGCCAGCGCCTGCCCCTGTTTTCATGAGTGACCCATCGAAGTACATGGTCCAAAGCTCTGGTTGGATTGAAGTTGTCGGCAACTGGGTGTCAGTCCACTCAGCCAGGAAGTCTGCCAAGACCTGGGATTTTATGGCCTTCCGAGGGGTGAATGATAGCGTTTCGCCCATGAGTTCCACCGCCCACTTCGCTATCCTACCCGAGGCCTCACGGCACTAGATGATCTCCCCCAGGGGGAAGGATGAAGCCACAGTCACCGGATGAGACTCGAAGTAGTGTCGCAACTTTCGCCGTGTTAGGATCACTGCGTAGAGCAGCTTCTGGATCTGTGGGTAGCAGATCTTGGTCTCGGAAAGCGCTTCACTGATGAAGTAGACTGGCCTCTGGACGAGCAGTGCATGCCCTTCTTCTCGTCTCTCGACTACGAGCGCGGCGCTGACCACCTGAGTGGTCGCGGCTACGTAGATCAAGAGGGGTTCTCCTGTAGCGGGGGGCACCAAGATGGGCGCGTTTGTAAGGAGCGCCTTAAGGTTCTCGAGGGCTTCCTCGGCCTCGGGGGTCCAAGTGAAGCGCTCGGCCTTCCTTAAGAGGCGGTACAGAGGCAAGCTTTTCTCGCCAAGGCGTGAGATGAAGCGGCTCAGAGCCGCAAGGCATCCCATGACCCTTTGTACTCCTTTCAAATCCTTGATCAGTCCCATGTTGGTGATGGCCGCGATTTTCTCCAAATTGGCCTCAATGCCCCGCTTGGAGACGATGAATCCAAGGAGCATGCCTCGGGGGACTCCGAAGACACACTTCTTGGGATTGAGTTTCACGCCTTTCGCTCTCAGACACTTGAATGTCGTTTCAAGGTCGGAGAGGAGGTCGGAGGCTCTCTTCGTCTTGACAACGATGTCATCAACGTAAGCCTCGACCGTTCTACCGATGTGTTCTCCGAACACGTGGTTCATGCACCTCTGGTAGGTGGCGCCTGCATTCCTCAAACCAAATGGCATTGTAGTATAACAGTACATGCCAAAAGGTGTGATAAAAGAAGTCACGAGCTGGTCGGACTCTTTCATCTTGATTTGGTGATAGCCTGAGTAGGCATCGAGGAATGATAGGGTTTCGCACCCATTAGTGGAGTCCACAATTTGATCGATGCGAGGTAGAGGGTAGGGAACTTTCGGACATGCCTTGTTGAGACCAATGTAGTCTACACACATCCTCCATTTCCCATCCTTGTTCCTTACAAGAACAGGGTTAGCTAACCATTTGGGATGGAATATCTCTTTGATGAACCCTGTCGCGAGTAGCTTGTGGATTTCCTCGCCTATGGCTCTGCACTTTTCTTCGTCAAAACGGCGCAGGGTTTGCTTCACGGGTCGGGCTCTAGCTCTAATGTCCAGTGAGTGCTCAGCGACATCCCTCGGTATGCCGGGCATGTCCGAGGGACTCCATGCAAAGACTTCGGCGTTTGCGCGGAGAAAGTCGACGAGCACTGCTTCCTATTTGGGGTCGAGCTCGGAGCCGATCCGGACTTTCTTGCTGGCGTCGTTTCTGGGGTCGAGAGTGATGGACTTGACCGCCTCGACTGGCTCGAAGTTGCCGGCGTGCCGCTTCGCGTCGGGTGCCTCCTTGGAGAGGCGTTCCAGGTCGGCAATGAGGGCCTCGGACTCGGTGAGGGCCTCAACATACTCCACGCACTCCATGTCGCATTCGTACGTGTGGCGGTACGTGGATCCGACGGTGATGATCCCGTTCGGGCCCGACATCTTGAGCTTGAGGTAGGTGTAGTTGGGGACGGCCATGAACATGGCGTAGCGTGGCCTTCGCAACACCGCATGGTAGGTTCCTCGGAACCCGACGACCTCGAAGGTGAGAGCTTCCTTTCGGAAGTTGGAGGGAGTCCCGAAGCAGACGGGTAAGTCGATCCGTCCAAGGGGTAGGATTCGCTTCCCGGGCACGATCCCATGGAAGGGTGCCGCACCGGGCCAGACCTCGGACCTATCAACCCCCAAGAGTTCCAGGGTCTCAGCGTAGATGATGTTAAGGCTGCTGCCTCCGTCCATGAGGACTTTGGAGAGCCTAACATTGCCGATGATCGGATCGACGACGAGCGGGTACCTTCCTGGGCTTGGCATGAAGTCGGGGTGGTCGCCTCGGTCGAAGGTGATAGGCTTGTCGGACCAGTCTAGGTAGACTGGTGCTGCCACCTTCACCAAGCAGACCTCCCGGTGCTCCTGCTTGCGGTGTCGAGCCGAGGCGTTCGCCGCCTGCCCGCCATAGATCATGAAGCAGTTGTGGACCTCCGAGAACTCCTCTTCCTTGTCGCCCTCCTTCGTGTCGTTGTCATGGCCCTTGCCATCTTCCGCCGGGGGCCGGTCTTATGGAAGTAGCGCCGGAGCATGACACATTCTGCGAGGGTGTGCTTGACAGGCCCCTAGTGATAGGGGCACGGCTCCTTGAGCATCTTGTCAAACGCGCCGGCCCCTCCAGGAGGTTTCCGAGGGTTCCTGTGCTCAGTCGCAGCGACGAGATTCGCGTCAGCGGCGTCGTGCTTCGCTTGCGACTTGTTCTTGGCCTTTTTCTTTGTGCCCCGCGGGGCGAACGCCTCGAGGGCGTCTTTCTTCGGCTCTCCCTGAGGCTGCTTGTCTTTTTGGAAGATGGCTTCGACCGCCTCTTGACCCAAGGCGAACTTGGTGGCGACGTCCATCAGTTCGCTCGCACGGGTGGGAGTCTTGCGCCCCAGTTTGCTCACCAGGTCTCGGCAAGTGGTGCAGGCAGGGAAAGCCCCGATGACATCCGAGTCGGTAACGTTGGGCAGCTCGATGCACTGCTTCGAAAACCACCGGATGTACTCTTGGAGGGACTCCCCTGGCTGCTGGCGGTAGCTTCGGAGATTCCACGAGTTCCCAGGGCGCACGTATGTTCCTTGGAAGTTCCCCGCGAAAGCCTTGACCAGATCGTCCCAGTCGGAGATCTGCGCAGGTGGCAGATGCTCCAGCCAGGCTCGGGTGGCATCAGAGAGGAAAAGGGGTAGATTACGGATGATGAGGTTGTCATCATCCGCCCCTCCCAACTGGCATGCCAGTCGGTAGTCCATGAGCCACAGCTCCGGTCTCGTCTCCCCCGAGTACTTGGTGATGGTAGTCGGGGCTTGGAAACGGGCAGGGAACGACGCTTGTCGTATGGCCCGGCTGAAGACTCGCGAACCGGGTGGTTCGGGCGAGGGGCTATGATCCTCCTCGCTGTCGCAGCGTCCCCCACGTCTGGGATGGTAGCCTCGGCGCACCTTCTCGTCGAGGCGGGTTCGACGGTCGAGATGGTGGTGCTCGCTGCCGAGGCAATCTCAGGCGGCAGGCACCTCATCCCGTGTGCTCTCGGGATGGACCGAGGCTTCCCGCATGCATCGGGAGGACACCGCGTGATGCTCCGAGGGGTCAGCTCGCCTGCGGGAGGCGGAGCTCTCGGCTCATCGAACTACGGCGCCTTCCAGGAGATCCTTGAGTTCGCCCTGGATGCGCCGTCCCTCGGTGGTGGATGGCTCCGGCATGGCTCGAAGTAGCATCACCGCTGCAGCTAGGTCCTGGCCAGACCCGCTGACGGCCGGGGGCAGCGCTGCCCTGACATTGTCAACGATGCGGCGCTGGATGTCCTGGGCCCGATGATAGGCTTCTCCGGCGAGTGCTCGGCCTGCCCACTCCTGTTCGATGTTCTGTCGGAGCTGCACAAGCCGGCCTGCTTCCCCATCGGCCTGGGCCTACATCTCACGGATTTGATCGAGTTGTATGTCCCGACCCCCCGTAGGGACTGGGACCACAGCTAGCTCCCGCGGGATGTCAACGCGAGATGCGGGCCCAGGGGGATCGTCAACCTCCGGCATACCGAGGTGGTTGCCTTCGTTGTGATCTCCCTAATCAACATGGAAACATTCGTGACTTGGGACGTAACCCTCGTTGTCAAGGCCGCGGCCATCGTCAGAACAACCGGAGAGGCAGTGGTCACATGCGATCATGAAGTCCCTCATGGCAGCGGGGTCATTGAGGCCAGAGAAATCCCAACCGAAGTCGGGGTCATCCTCTTCCTCAGAACCCGCCAGCCCGAAGGTTGAGACAGCTGTCAGTCGGTCCCAGGTCGACCACATATGGTACCCCGGAAGGTTTGGATACGCCTTTACAAAGGCGCTCACCGTAGCGGAGTCGCTAGGTGGGTCGAAGCTGAATCGAAAGGGTACGGGATGGAAAACGGACGGTACCTCTCGGTCGATGGACGGTGTGAAGTCGCGTTGGGGGCGGAGAACACCGTCATCTCAGGTACGAGGGTAACGCCCAGCAGATCCTCTGCGAGGGTGCTGGCATCATCAGTCCGCTTGGGGTTGACACGTCGTGGGGAAGTGACACCTACCATTGTCTCAGGTGCGAGGACAATGCCTAGCATGTCCCCCGGGGGAGTGCCGGCGTCGTCGACTCGCTCTGGTGCGACAGCCGACAAGGTGCTGCCTCCTGCGTGGCCATGGTTGCCCCGTCTTCGCCTCCTCTAGCGAGGAGGGTGGCAGGGACGACCAGAGTGCTCCTCTTCTGCCGTGAGGAGATGCTGTCGTCGAGCTCTCCACCGCCGGGCGAGTCGAAGACTGTCGTTGTCGTCGCGCCGCGAGGGGAGGAGTACCATGTCGTAGCTACCGTCGAGGGACATGAACCCAAGACTCCCGAAGCGGAGCACCATCCCGGGCTGAAGAGGTTGCTGAAGACTTCCCATCTGGAACTCAACGAGAAGGTGTTTGTCAACACGCAGCAGGCCCCTACCTGGCGCGCCAACTGTCGCCGTTTCGGACCCGGGGGTCCCTGGACCGACGAGTGAAATCGCTGCGTGCCCCTGCCCAGATGGGTTAGCGCGGGATGGAACACAAGAGGTGGGGGAAGCCTTGTATTATCCTGCACCAGGGGTGCCGCTCGTAGTAGGGGTTACAAGCGCGTCGTGTGAGGGAGAGTGAGGTAGAGAGTGGGAGCCTGTTCGTCCGCTCCTTCCCTCGCGCGAACCCCCCTCCAGGATGGGCCTAGACCTCCCTTTTATAGACGTAAGGAGAGGGTCTAGACGTACAATGGGGGGTGTAGCTATACGCTAACGTGTCCGGCAGAGAGATGCCCTAGCCGTGTGTACATGCCATCGTGGCTGTCGGGGGAGAGCTTGAGCCCTGTACACGTGGTAGCGTGGCTGTCGGAGAAGAGCCTGAGCCCTGTAGGAGCACAGCTGGCAGTGCGGCAAGGATCCTGCTGACGTCTCCTTGCTGCCGTAAGGGGCTGAGAGCCACCGGCGTCATGGTTGCATGCGCGACACCATCATTACCCGTCGCCGGGGTAAGCCAGATGGGACGCCAGTCTTGTTCCTTGTAGCCTGAGCTGGCTAGGGATAGGGTAATGATGTATCCCCTGTTGGCACGGTCGGTCCGAGCCCAAGGTCGGGCGAGGCAGAGACTTCTCTTGAGGCCGGGGTCGGGCGAGGACGCAATTCCTCCCGAGACCGAGGTCGAGGCCGAGTCCAGGGGTCGGGCGAGGCGGAGACCTCCTCCCGAGGCCGAAGCCTGAGGTCGAGGCCGAGTCCGGGGGTCGGGCGAGGCGGAGACCTCCTCCCGAGGCCGGAGCCTGAAGTCAGGCGAGGTGGAGCTTCCTATTACGCCCAAGGCCAAACTCGGTGGTTGATTCGTGACTTGTTGTCAGTCTTCGCCTGGGTGGTTGGCACGGCAGTCGGAGCGGGGCGAGCGGCGCTATTTTCCTGTCATATCGGAAAGTAAAAGAGAGGGGCGAAGTGACTGCGGTCACTTTGGCCTGGCCGACTGAGGTGCGTGTGTCAAGATACGGCGTCAGGCGTCCCCTGCATTAAATGCGCCTGCGAAGCGGTCGGTTGGTGAGGTAGTCCAGCCAAGGTTGCTTCACAACGAAGCCTGCCCGAGCCGGGCTTCAGGAGAGCCGAGGAGGTGCCCGCTGCCTGAGGAGGCCCTCGGGCGAGGCGTGAACTTGTCTGGGACTACTGCTCCAGCCCGAGGCTGGGCTCGGGTGAGGTCGCGTCCCTTGGGTAGACAAAGCCTTGACTTGAACCGCGCCCGTCAGTTGGTCTGAGGGTGTTTACCAGCCGTGATTAGGAGTGTTGGGGGTACCCCTAATTATGGTACCCGACATCTGGTTTCAATTAAATCAAACACATAGTAAATTATCAAAGTCGATGTCATGGTTTGGTCTGATTGCGTCCTGCCTAGATCTAAGTATTCAAATCTAAATAACGGGTGTAGATTCATCTGAATTCCAGAGTATTTGCCAAATCAAATCCTGTCCAATTATTGTTGTCAATCTCATTTTGTTCGATTCTCGATTATATCTTTTAGACCCAGATTTTATAATCTCAAAATATCTGCGATTTTCTTTTAAAAAAGGAAAATGGAAAAATCTACAAAAAATCTTCTCTCGACGCCGCCCTCTGATGGGATATTTCCTGTCTTGCCGTCGACCTTATCCCCCATGCATGCGTGCCCTGCTTCTCCCACGGCAGCTCACCTCTGCCCTCTAGCTTGCCGAGCTCCTCCCCATCTCCTTCCTCGCCCTCTTGCGCTCGCCCATGGCCTCCCCTCTCCCTGCTCGCCCCATCAGTTCTCGACCTTGGAGCTCGCCCATGGCGCCTAGATTTCCCCATGTCCGACTGGTGCTCCTCCTTGCTCCTTGGTGCTTCCTGCTCGTCCATGGCGCCCGGCCTCTACTGCTCAGATTTCGTCCATGCCGAGATCCCTTCATCGTGTCCCATCTCCCAAGGTCGTGTGCATCTTCTTGGCCGACGCCAATTCACATCCTCCATCCCTAGCTCGGCCCTGTCTTCTCTATGCCGTGGTCGCCCCTTTCGCAACGGCGTGGTCGGCGTTTCCCAGCGAAGCTCAACGTCACCGATGTTGTGAAAATATTTGATCCGACTTCGTCGTAGACCTCACCGGTCGTGCACACTCCGGCCTCCTCCCGTCCATGGCCGACCAGCCCGCCATGGTGGCGCGTGTCCCTGCACCCTACTTGTCCCTGGCCCTCATGTCGGCTCGCCTCGTCGTAGAATTCTAAGAACCAGCGCTGTGGCTTCTCCCTACCCCTCCCCAGCGTCTCGACGAGCCAACTCGCTCCAGACTTGATCTCGCCGTCGTTCCTCATCTTCACGCCGATTTCCAGCTCTCCAGTCGAGCTCCTCCCTCACGCTCGGATCTGGCCGTTGACGCCTAGCCATGTGTTTTTCCTCCTAGCTCGCGGGTGCCATCGTTCCGTGTGCTTGGCCATCAGAGTTTGCCGGCCATCACGACATCCCCAGTCTGTCATGCCGCGCTCCGGTCATCGATCGACGACTGTCCTTGTTTCTCTGTCGTCCTTCACCAGCGCTTGGAACCACGCATGTTCATGGCGTTCTTTACCTCCATTCGCACACTAGGTGCTGCCCCTAGTCTGGCCGTCCTTGCAACTTTGGCGAGGGCGCTCTCTATTCGCTTCACCACAGCGCCCAGACCCCCTCTTTCGTGCCATCAACACTAGAGTCTCACTGTCCCTCCTTCGATCTTGCTGATCATCGATGCGTTGCACATGTGTCGCAAGGTAAAGTCAGGTGAGGACAAAGCTAGCAGCATGATGTTCACCAAGTGCTCACCGTAATGGCAGAATTGGAAATCATAACTGTGCTTGTGGCCTTCAAGACAGATTAAATTATTGGTGAGCTATCATCGCTCTTGCTTTTTGTTTTAATATTTCTCATCAGTTTGGTATACTTGCGCTGTTAATGTGGATCGGTGACGTGCGCGTAAATCGCAGTAGTGAATTAGTGCAAGAATAAAATTTGATCGTGTAGAATAGTGAAATCTAGTACGTCGCTCGTCACATATTTGGTGTTATGCGTGGACCAGAAAGCGTCGTCAATTTCGTGGGTTCAAGTAGGATTTTAGTATGGCGAGTCGATTTGTTATTCCTGTTAGTCGCATTGTTAGATAGATTGAATAAATATGTGTGGTGGGATTTGTAAAGCTAGCGATAGGTTTAGTATCTCGAATGAGTAGTCGCCAGACTCCGTCAATGTTATGGTGTTAATTTTGCTTGTATGATAAAGTGATGCTTTGCTTTAATTGTCATCATATTATACGTGTAATAAATAGTTAAACGAATTAAAAGAATGTGATGCCCTGTTTTAGTCGTCATTATACTCGAGGTTTAATGGTCGGTTAAACATCATAGCTAGATGTTGCTTGCTCCTCCTAGTATCTAGGAGTGAGTAACATAGATAAATTTGTTTTTATGCAAATCCGAGAACTTTATAGTGGGGAAATGTATTTAGGCACTTCAAGTCTTTTTCTTCTAAGTTGTAGATGCCCCAGGTTGATAAGTTTAAGTTGTGGTGAAGTTAAGAAGATTTAGTGCTTAAGCATGGTTCACGAGTGCTTAATGTTTGAATTAGAATAGATTAAATAAGAAGCACGAATATTATAGTTAGTCTTATATCGACAGCTGGCGTTTCCTATAATTGGTTCTAATGACTTGTTAGTAGTGTGTAATCCTCGACCGTGTAACATTGTATAGTATTGTGCTAGTTCTTCTTATATTCATACATGTGCATTATGCATTTCATTGAGGTACGATAATTAATCACGTGATGCGGAGGACCAAAGACGAATCGACCACAAGAGGCTGGAAAGTGTGAGCCACTCGCAAGGTGATGCTGATGGATGAACCTGAAGATGGACAGACGGAGCAAGTATCGAAACAAAAGCTGATCGCCAAGTGATCGTCGTCTAACAAACACTAACCTAGTGTTATTCTAGGCAAGCCCCGGTGCATTTACCCCTTCCTTGTTATTTCAAACTCTTTATCACTTGAAATGATGCATTAGGTGATAGGAGTTGAGTGATAAACAATTGCTCCATTTCCTTCCTTGGAACTATTTACCATTCCTTGATGCCTGTTTTACTTAAAAGTTTTCTGATGCTTAGCCTTGCCTTAGAAAACAAAATGTTTTGTTTTAAACAAAGATGATGCTTCATATGGGATGGGAAGTTTTCAAAGAAAAGACTTATGATGGTGAATCCATCATGGCCATGATGGGTTCAGCATCGGAAAAGATGTACCTCTGACAGGTACCAAACTTTGGGTTTTAAATGATAAAGACGAGACCGGGCGGGTGACTTGCACGAGAAGGAAGTCTCGGTGTAGTGTCTCCGTCTAAGTTGATCAAGGACCATGTCGATGTAGGCTTGCTGATTGAGGACCCTTTAACTGGCCACATGCCTCATCATGGGTAAGCTTTGCCTCAGTCGGTCCAATACCAAAAAGGCCAACATGCAATGGGAGTGGAGAGATGGCGAGAGTAGCGTGTACCCTCCATGGCAAGAGGCTGGACGGTGGTGTATCTGTGCTCTCGGTTGGCGTGAACCCGGTCTGGTCTTGAGAAACCCGGTGGAGAGTTGACATATGCAAGGGTTAAGTGCTACATATGTCCTATGGTTAGAGATCCCCAGCTGGGCATTAATCGATTTAGATCACCGTTACTTCTTGGACATGAATACTTGGTCAATGCCCTACATGTAGCAATCTAGTGAACTGAAGGGATGATAAAAACACGGCTAGTGTAGGCCAAATGCTTGAACTAGGATAGAAAGAACTCTAGATGCAGGTAACTTTACTTAACCTGACAAGTAAAATGAATTTTTAAGGATCCACTCATAATAAGCTTTTCTGTAAAAGGAGTCTTTGAATCTTGTTAAACTTTACCTTGATTCCCAAAAGCCAGCATATCCTTGAGAGGCTTTTTCCTTATACGGGTAAGACTTGCGAAAGTACACTTCATACTTAGGGTTTTCGAACCCATGTTGTTGCAGGTACTAGTTTTGTTCTGCTGTGGATGGTGTTAAGCGCGGGTGGGAACGACCTTCTTATAGGTTAAAGTAGCTCTTCTATACTTCTTATTGAGGATTGTCATTGAGCTAGCATATATTTCAAACTTATAAATAATTTATAACATTTCAAAGTTTATTCCTTTGAATCACTTTGTAATCACTCCGATAAATATAATGTAAATTTGTTGTAACTTGTAACTTTTTATAATAAAGAAATTCCGCTGCAAAATGTTGGTGTGTGATTTGTGTTTACTTAATCTTGCGATCCTGGTTGTAAGTGGTTTATCTGGGGTCCTCGGGACACTCGGACGAATCCTGTTAAGTTATCTGGTGCACATGCATAGCCGTTTGAGGTCTTTGAGACAAGGGCAGGTGCATGTGGGCTCAATAACTTGGGAGGTTCTTCCACAGTAAGTCCGGTCATTTTATAGCTAAATGTCTAATTTCTAGTGAAAGTGACAGGGACGAAGAGAAGAAGGAGAAGAAAAAGGAGAAGAAGAGATACTACAAGAAGAAGGGTGGCGATGTGCACGTGTGCCGAGAATGGGACTCCGACGAGAGCTCCACCGACTCCTCCTCCGACAAGGACGCCGCCAACATCGTCATCAACAAAGGCCTCCTCTTAACCCACGTTGGCCACAAATGTCTCATGGCTAAGGATGGCAAGAAGAAGAAGAAGGTACACTCTAGAGCCACCCCCAAATATACAACATCTAGTGATGAGGGTAGCTCTAGCGATAATGAAGATGATTTACTTGCCCTTTTTGCCAATCGTAACATGGAACAAAATAAGAAATTAAATGAATTAATAAAAACCATTAACGAGAAGGATGATCTCTTGTAAAGCCAAGAGGACTTCCTCATTAAAGAGAACAAAAAAATTGTTAAATTAAAAAATTCTTGTGCTCTAGAAGTAGAGAAAAATGAAAACCTGTCTAAAGAGCTTAGCACATGCCATGATTCAATTTCTTGTCTTAGAATTGAGAATGATAATTTAGTTTCTAAGATTGAAGAATTGAATGTTTGCAATGATTTAATTTCCTATCTTAGAGACGAGAATGCTAGATTAAAATCTAAGATAGAAGAATTAAATGTTTGCAAATCATCTACATCTACTGTTGAGCATGTTTCCATTTGCACTAGATGTAGAGATATTAATATTGAAGCTATTGATGATCAATTAGCCATGATTAAACAACAAAATGATCACATAGCTAAATTAACTGTTAAAATTGCCGAGCATGAGCTCGAAAATGAAAAATTTAAATTTACTCGTAGTATGCTCTATAATGGGGGACGCCCTAGCATTAAGGATGGCATTGGGTTCCAATAAGGGAGCCAATCCAATGTCAAGCTTAATGCCCCTAAGAAATTGTCTAAGTTTGTAAAAGGCAAGGCTCCCATGGTTCAGGATAGTGAGGGTTACATTTTATATCTTGCAAACTATCCCGAACACAAAATTAGGAAGATTCATGCTAGGAAACCTCACCATGTTTCTCAACATGCATTCATGTATAAAAATGAGGCTTCTAGCTCTAGGCATACCACTCATATTAAAATGCCTAAAAAGAAAATTCCTACTACATCAAATGACCACAATGTTTTATTTAAGACTTTTGATGCTTCATATGTTTTAACTAACAAATCAGGCAAAATAGTTGCCAAATATGTTGGGAGTAAACACAAGAGTCCCAAGACTTGTGTTTGGATACCCAATGCTTGTTTCTAACCTCAAAGGTCCCAACTGTTTGGGTACTTAAGAACAAGGCCTAAATTTGTTTTGTAGGTTTATGCATCCGGTGGTTCAAGTTGGATAATCGATAGCGGGTGCACAAACCACATGACTGGGGAGAAAAGAATGTTCTCCTCCTATGAGAAAAATGAAGATCCCTAAAGAGCTATCACATTCGAGGATGGAAATAAGGGTTTGGTCAAAGGTTTGGGAAAAATTGCTATATCACCTAACCATTCTATTTCTAATGTTTTTCTTGTAGATTCTTTAGACTACAATTTGCTTTCTGTTTCTCAATTATGTAAAATGGGCTACAACTGTCTATTTACTGATGTAGGTGTTACTGTCTTTAGAAGAAGTGATGATTCAATAGCATTTAAGGGAGTGCTAGATGGTCAGCTATACTTAGTTGATTTTAATGATAACCAAGCTGAACTAGACACTTGCTTAAATGCTAAGACTAACATGGGTTGGCTCTGGCATCGCCGACTTGCCCATGTTGGAATGAAGAATCTTCATAATCTTCTAAAGGGAGAACACGTTTTAGGACTAACAAATGTTCATTTTGAGAGAGACAGGATTTGTAGCGCATGTCAAGCAGTGAAGCAAGTTGGAGTCCATCATCCACACAAGAACATTATGACAACTAACAGGCCGCTTGAGCTTCTCCACATGGATCTATTCGGCCCGATAGATTATATAAGCATCGGTGGGAGTAAGTACTGTCTAGTTATTGTGTATGATTATTCTCGCTTCACTTGGGTATTCTTTTTGCAAGAAAAATCTCAAACCCAAGAGACTTTAAAGAGATTCTTAAGATAGGCTCAAAATGAGCTCTGATTGAGAATCAAAAAGATAAGAAGCGACAATGGGACAGAGTTTAAGAACTCTCAAATTGAAGGATTTCTTGAGTAGGAGGGCATCAAGCATGAGTTCTCTTCTCCCTACACACATCAACAAAATTGTGTAGTGGAGAGGAAGAATAGAACTCTACTGGACATGGCAAGGACCATGTTTGATGAATACAAGACTCCAGACCAATTTTGGGCGGAAGCAATCAACACCGCTTGCTACTCCATCAACCGACTCTACCTTCACCGAATCCTCAAGAAAACATCATATGAACTCCTCACTGAGCCCAACGTTTCACATTTTAGAGTCTTTGAGAGTAAATGCTTTATTCTTATTAAAATAGGTAGAAGTTCTAAATTTGCTCCTAAGGCTGTAGAAGGCTTTTTACTAGGGTATGACTCAAACACAAGGGCATATAGAGTCTTCAACAAATCCACTGGATTAGTTGAGGTTTCTTGTGACATTGTGTTTGATGAGACTAATGGCTCCCAAGTGGAGCAAGTTGATCTTGATGAACTAGATGATGAAGAGGCTCCATGCGTTGCACTAAGGAACATAGCCATTGGGGATGTGTGTCCTAAGGAATCTGAAGAGCCCACAAGCACAAGATCAACCGTCATCTTCCATGCAAGCATCTCCACCAACTCAAGATGAGGAAGAGGCTCAAATTGATGAAGACGAAGATCAAGGGGATGAGCCACCTCAAGAGGAGGACATTGATCAAGGGGGAGATGAAGATAAGAAAGATGTTCAAGAAATTAGGGATCAAAGACCACCACACCCAAGAGTCCACCAAGCAATTCCAAGAGATCACCCCGTCAACTCCATTCTTGGTGACATTCATAAGGGAGTAACCACTAGATCTCGAGTTGCACATTTCTGTGAACATTACACTTCTGTGTCTTCTATTGAGCCATACAAGATAGAGGATGCACTAAGAGATTCGGATTGGGTGGTGGCTATGCAAGAGGAGCTCAACAATTTCACGAGGAATGAGGTATGGCATTTAGTTCCACGTCCTAATCAAAATGTTGTAGGTACCAAATGGGTATTCCGCAACAAGCAAGATGAGCATGGTGTGGTGACAAGGAACAAAGCCCGACTTGTAGCCAAAGGTTATTCACAAGTCGAAGGTTTGGACTTTGATGAAACTTATGCACCCGTAGCTAGGCTTGAGTCAATTCGTATATTACTTGCCTATGCTACTTACCATGGCTTTAAGCTTTATCAAATGGACGTGAAGAGTTCCTTCCTCAATAGCCCTATCAAGGAAGAGGTCTATGTTGAGCAACCTCCTAGCTTTGAAGATAGTGAGTCCCCTAACCATGTATATAAACTCTCAAAGGCGCTTTATGGGCTCAAGCAAGCCCCAAGAGCATGGTATGAATGCCTGTGAGATTTTCTTATCACTAATGCCTTCAAAGTCGGAAAGGCCGATCCTACTCTCTTCACTAAAACTGTTGCAAAAGACTAGTTTATATGCCAAATTTATGTTGATGATATTATATTTGGGTCTACTAACAAGTCAACTTGTGAAGAGTTTAGTAGGATTATGATACAAAAATTTGAGATGTCGAAGATGTGGGAGTTGAAGTATTTCCTTGGATTCCAAATCAAGCAACTCCAAGAGGGAACCTTCATTAGCCAAACAAAGTACATACAAGATATACTTAAGAAGTTTGGAATGAAGAATGGCAAACCCATCAAGACACCCATGGGAACCAATGGGCATTATGACCTCGACACGGGAGGTAAATCCATAGATCAAAAGGTATACCAGTCAATGATAGGATCTTTACTTTACTTATGTGCATCTCGACTGGATATTGTGCTTTCTGTATGCATGTGTGCAAGATTTTAGGCAAATCCTAAGGAAGTTCACCTTAGGGCCGTAAAGAGAATCATGAGATATTTAGTTTACACTCCTAAGTTTGGGCTTTGGTACCCCAGGGGATGTATATTTGATTTAATTGGATATTTCGATGTCCATTATGCCGGATGTAAAATTGATAGAAAGAGCACATCAGAGACTTGTCAGTTTTTGGGAAGATCCCTGGTGTCATGGGCTTCAAAGAAACAAAACTCCGTAGCTCTTTCCACCGCCGAAGCCGAGTACATTGCCGCAGGACATTGTTGCGCGCAATTACTTTGGATGAGGCAAACCCTTAGGGACTAGGCTACAAATTAAGCAAAGTCCATCTCCTATGTGATAATGAGAGTGCAATCCACATGGTGGATAATCCCGTTGAACACAGTCGCACTAAGCACATAGATATCTAGTATCACTTTCTGAGAGATCACCAACAAAAGGGGGATATCGAAATTGCTTATGTTAACACCCACAACAATTAGCCGATATCTTTACCAAGCCACTAGATGAGAAAACCTTTAGCAAACTTAGAAATGAGCTAAATATACTTGATTCTCGGAATTTTGATTGAAACATTGCACACATAGCTATTTCATATACCTTTGATCATATCTCTTTCATTTGGTGCAAATGCATATTTCTTATTCTCCTTGTGCCAAGACTATGACTAATGTATTTTCAAGTGTATTTCTATACCAAGTCATAGATTGAAAGGGAAATGGAGTATTCGACAAAGACAGCTCTTCCACTCAACTCTAACGGTATCTTTTACCCTTTGTCGGTATTCCACAAACTCTCAATGGTATGACTCTTCACTCATATTTACTTTACCATTCCACAAACTCTCAATGGTATGACTCTTCACTCATATTTACTTTACCATTTGGGAGACATTGTTAGGCCCCAAAGGGGGAGAAAATACTCATGGGCTCTCAAGTTCTCTGTTTTTTGGCGCTTAATGTCAAAGGGGGAGAAAATATTAAGCCCAAAGCAAAAGGACCGCTCCACCATTTCAAAAAATTTGAAATAAAGTTTTAATTAGTAAAATTCAATTGGTGTATTTTCAATTAGTATCCAATTTACAACTGATATGTAAAAGTAAAATTTCAAATTGGTATCTATCTCAAAACCCTCTTGAAAACTAAGAGGAGAATTTCATTCACGGGAGCTTTCATATAGTCAAAGGAAAAGCATTTGAAACAGGGGGAGGAATTTCAAATCCTAAAAATGCTTCTTACAATCATATTTCTATACCTTTGACTATTTGCAAAAGTTTTTGAATAGATTTCCAAAAGATTTGCAAAAACAAAACCAGTGGTGCAAATGTGGTCCAAAATATCAAATAAAAGAAAGGCAAACCATTCATTCTTAGTGATACTTTCAATTGGTTTAAATCCAAGTAGCCTATGCACAAATCTTCTCAAATGCAAACTAGTTACATCTCTACACTTCATATTTGCTTTGGTTTGTGTTGGCATAAATCATCAAAAAGGGGGAGATTGAAAGGGAAATAGGGTTAACCATTTCCTATAATAAATTTTGGTGGTTGATGATCAAACACAAACACATGGACTAACTAGTTTGTCTAGATATTATCTATTACAGGTGCATAAGGTTCAACACAAACCAATAAAGAAATCTGGTTAGGGACACAATAAAAATGGAGCAAAGAACTTGAGTGTGCTGAAAAATGGCGCACCGGACTGTCTGGTGTGCCACCGGACAGTGTCCGGTGCACCAGGACCGTATAGACTTGAAGCAACCACTCTCGGGAAAATGGAGACGCGCTCCGCTATAATTCACCGGACAGTCCAGTGTGCCACCGAACTGTCCGGTGAGCCGGCAGAGCAACGACTCCCTGCTCATCCAATGGTCGACTGTGGAGATGTTAGAGCGGAACAGTGCTGCGCAGAAGTCAGAAGCACAGAAGTCAGAGGGCACCGGACTGTCCAGTGCAGCAAGACGACGAAGGCTCCAACGGTCAACCAGCTCTGAACCCTAATGGTTGTGCTGACGTGGCGCGCACCGGACAGTGCACAGTGGCTATCCGGTGGTGCACCGGACAGTCCGGCGCGCCAATCGCCAGCAGAATTCAGCCAATGGCTAGAAGTGGTTGGGAGGCTATAAATACCCCCAACCACCTCATTCATATCCATCCAAGCATTTCTGAATTCTCATTCATTGCAAGAGTAAAAGCCCAACACTCCAAGACACAATCAAAGCAATCAATCCACTCAAAGCCCCAAAATCAACTCTAGCGCATTAGGGCTTGTGAGAGGATCACTTGTGTTCTTTGTTGTTCTTGTCGCTTGATTTGGCCTTTTTCTTTTCCCTTCTATTTCTCACGTGACTTGTAATCGAAGCAAGAGACACCTAAGTGTGTGGTGGTCCTTGTGGGGTCTAAGTGACCCGAGAGATTAAGGAAAAGGCTCACTTGGTCTAAGTGACCGTTTGAGAAGGGAAAGGGTTGAAATAGACCCGGTCTTTGTGACCTCCTCAACGGGGACTAGGTTCTTTGGAACCAAACCTCGGTAAAACAAATCATCGTGTTCACTCGCCTTGATTCTTATTTGATTTGTTTTCCCCTCTCTAACGTTTCCTTGCTAGTGTGAATTTAAGTTGGCTCCCATATGTCATCCGCAATCCTTGAGCAACTCCTAGCAAGAGATATTCTATTGGACTTGAATTCAATTATAATGCTAACCCCCGACCTTAGTGTGTGTTTAAGTTTGTAAATTTCAGGTTTTGCTTATTCACCCCCCTCTAGGCGACTTTTAGTTACTAAGTATAAGTAGATACGAACCCAAATAAGTAGTAGATCAAAATTAATAACAACACCCACAATGCAATGCATATGACAATTGAATTTAATTACATAAATTAATCATGTACGAGTCTTGAGCTGCTCATGACCGCGAGCACGGCTAGTATACCAGTTTTACACTTTGCAGAGGTGGTACTCTTTACCCACAAGTCATGTTACCATCTGCCACGGGGTTGTACGGACCCCATACACCTCTACCAAGGAAGCGAGGCAGGGTAACACTACGAGGCCTTTACAAAGTTCCACTAGCTTCCAAAAACCCGCTACAGTTTCTAGGAAGAGCAATGTAGGAATCCCTCGTCTGACCGCCATCGTAGCAAAATCAACCCGAGAACCTCCCTACACGCCTACTCCCCTACTGCCCTTGCCCCTTTCAGGCAAGGTAGTCTTCCACTAGCTTTTCTAATTAGTCATCCAAGGGCATCCCATTCCACCCTTGTGGTGGCACGTGTTTCTCAAGTTAAGCTCGATGTTCCAATTAATATAATGATCTTGTCATGAACAATAATTAAAACAACATTATAATTGGAACATGATCATAATGTAATATTAATCCCAAAACCATATAGAGCAATAGCAAAGACTACCTAAAAGTTCAGGGGTAAACAAGGTGTAATGATGACCAAACTAGGGTGACCTATTGGGTCACATCAAAATTAAGCCTATGCATGACAAAATGGTTATAGAGAGCATTATTGGGTAAATAAAAGTGATCAAGTGCACAACTTGCCTGGGACTCAAGATTCTAGGTACCAACTTGCTCTTCAAGTGACTCGTAACCTCGTTGCTAGTCGTAGCTGAGAGCACCTAGAGGGGGGGTGAATAGGTGGTCCTGTAAAACTCAAAACTTAATGCCACAAAACTTGATTAGGAGTTAGTGCAATAATGCCAAGTGGCTAGAGAGGAGTCTTAGCAAAACACAATAACCACAAGAAGATCAACACAGGTAGACACAGTGGTTTATCCCGTGGTTCAGCCAAGTACAAAACTTGCCTACTTCCACGTTGTGGCGTCCCAACGGACGAGGGTTGCAATCAACCCCTCTCAAGCGGTCCAAAGACCCACTTGAATACCACGGTGTTTTGCTTAGCTTTACTATATCCCGCTCGCGAGGAATCTCCACAACTTGGAGCCTATCGCCCTTACACTTTGATGTTCACAAAGAAGCACGGAGTAAGGAAGGGATGAGCAACGCACACAAGACAGAAAATCTCAGTGACAACACGCACACAAGTCGCAACAAGAGCTCGCAACACAACCCGACGAGTTCACAACTCAAATAGAGCTCTAATTGCTATCACAAAGAATCAAATGCGTGGAATCGAGGTCTTGGTGCTTAGGAATGCTTTGAGAATGCTTGGTGTTTT
The DNA here is from genome assembly GCA_029449295.1 of Zea luxurians. NCBI lineage: Eukaryota > Viridiplantae > Streptophyta > Magnoliopsida > Poales > Poaceae > Zea > Zea luxurians. Next base: position 10,166,607 of record JAOPSE010000048.1, on the reverse strand, counting down.
CCTCCATGCGCCTAGGGGTCCCTTTTATAGCCCCAAGGCAGCTAGGAGCCGTTGAGAGCATTCCAGGAAGGCAGATCTTGCCTTCTGTCGCCTGTCGCACCGGACAGTCTGGTGCACCACCGGACACTGTCTGGTGCAGATTTGTTTCCTTATTTGGCGAAGCCGACCGTTGCAGATTCAGAGCCGTTGGCGCACCGGGCACTGTCCGGTGCACACCGGACAGTCCGGTGCCCCAATGTGACCGTTGGCTCGACCACGCGTCATGCGCGGAATCCTCGGCCGACCGTTGGCCCGGCTGACCGTTGGCTCACCGGACAGTCCGGTGCACCACCGGATAGTCCGGTGATTTTTAGCCGTACGCCGTTAATCACTTCCCGAGAGCGATGACTTCGCCTGTGAACAGCTCACCGGATAGTCCGGTGCACCACCGGACAGTCCGGCGATTTATAGCCGTACACCGCCGTCGAAATCCCGAGAGCAGCAAGTTTGCCAGAGCCAACCTGGCGCACCGGACATTGTCCGGTGCACCACCGGACACTGTCCGGTGCACCCAGACTGAGCAGACTTTGGCTGAACAAAGCCATCTCTTTTCCAACTTGATTTTTCCTGTTTCCAGCACTTAGACACAATACATTAGTCCATTAAACAGTGTACTAAGTCTAGAAACATACCTTTACTTTTGATTTGCACTTTGTCCATCACTTGGGATACCTTAACACTTAAGCACTTGTGTTGGCACTCAATCACCAAAATACTTAGAAATGGCCCAAGGGCACATTTCCCTTTCAATCTCCCCCTTTTTGGTGATTTATGCCAACATAATAAAAAGCAACTAAAAAAGTGCAACATCAAATACAAATGAAAACTCAAAATTGTTTTGATTCAAATTTGGCATATATGGATCACTCTTTGCCACCACTTGGTTTGTTTTTGCAAATCAAACTCAAATTCCTATCTCTAAGTCAAATTCACTTGTAGAGACATAAAGAGAGGTATTCCAAGAGAAATTGACCAAAGATTTCAAAAACTCCCCCTTTTTCCCATAATCGACTATTCTCCCCACAAGAGGCAAACTTTTGACAAAAGAGGCAACAAGAGAGTTTTGACAAACCAAAAGCTCTATTCTACTATTTTCAAAATTTCTCAAGTGGTAGCTGATCCTTTTATTGCTTTGGCCTTATTTTCTCCCCCTTTGGCATCAAGCACCAAAACGGGATCAATCTTGGCCCTTAAACCCCATTGCCTCACCAAAATCTTCAAATGAGAATACAAAGGCAATAAGAGTACACGAGAGGAACTTGGAATAAGTTACCCTCTCATCGGAGTGCAGTGGAAGTCTTTCATGGTCCAAGTCCATCGTTTCCCTTTCAAACCTCCTTTGAGACTAAATTAAGCAAACTCAAGCACACGGTTAGTCTCAAAGGGTCAAGTTGTAGCACATCTCCCCCTAAATATGTGCATCACTTGCAAAAGGACTTGTGAGGTCCGGGGAGTGTTTGTACAACTTGAGCACCACAAGTAAACAACAAAATGCATAAGGAACATGATCAAAGGCATAAACACATGTATGCTATAAATCAATCCAAGTTCCGCGAATCTAAGACATTTAGCTCACTTCGTAGCCTGCAAAAGGTCTTCTCATCTAAAGGTTCGGTAAAGATATCGGCTAGCTGGTTCTCGGTGCTAATATAGAACACTTCGATATCTCCCTTTTGCTGGTGGTCTCTCAAAAAGTGATGCCGGATGTCAATGTGCTTTGTGCGGCTGTGCTCAACAGGATTATCCGCTATGCGGATAGCACTCTCATTATCACATAGGAGTTGGACTTTGCTCAGATTGTAGCCAAAGTCTCGGAGGGTTTGCCTCATCCAATGTAGTTGCGTGCAACACTGTCCTGCGGCAACATACTCGGCCTCAGCGGTGGATAGGGCAACGAAGGTTTGTTTCTTAGAGCTCCACGACACCAGGGACCTTCCTAAGAATTGGCACGTCCCTGATGTACTCTTCCTATCGACCTTACATCCAGCATAATCGGAGTCTGAATATCCAATTAAGTCAAAGGTAGACCCCTTTGGATACCAGATCCCGAAACAAGTCGTAGCAACTAAATATCTAAGAATTCGCTTCACGACCACTAAGTGACACTCCCTTGGATCGGATTGAAATCTAGCACACATGTATACACTAAGCATAATATCCGGTCTACTAGCACATAAATAAAGTAAAGACCCTATCATAGACCGGTATGCCCTTTGATCAACAGACTTACCTCCTTTGTTGAGGTCGGTGTGTCCGTCGGTTCCCATTGGAGTCTTTGCGGGCTTGGCGTCCTTCATCCCGAATCGCTTGAGCAAGTCTTGCGTGTACTTCGTTTGGGAGATGAAGGTTCCATCCTTGAGTTGCTTCACTTGGAACCCAAGGAAGTAGTTCAACTCGCCCATCATCGACATCTCAAACTTTTGAGTCATCACCCTGCTAAACTCTTCACAAGACTTTTGGTTAGTTGAACCAAATATTATGTCATCGACATAAATTTGGCACACAAATAAGTCACCATCACAAGTCTTAGTGAATAAAGTTGGATCAGCTTTCCCAACCTTGAAAGCATTAGCAATTAAAAAGTCTCTAAGGCATTCATACCATACTCTTAGGGCTTGCTTAAGTCCATAGAGCGCCTTAGAGAGCTTACACACGTGGTCGGGGTACCGTTCATCCTCGAAGCCAGGGGGTTGCTCTACGTACACCTCCTCCTTGATTGGCCCGTTGAGGAAAGCGCTCTTAACATCCATTTGGAACAACCTGAAAGAATGGTGAGCGGCATATGCTAGCAAAATACGAATGGACTCTAGCCTAGCCACAGGAGCAAAGGTCTCCTCAAAGTCCAAACCTACGACTTGGGCATAACCTTTTGCCACAAGTCGAGCCTTGTTCCTTGTCACCACCCCATGCTTGTCCTGTTTGTTGCGGAACACCCACTTGGTTCCCACAACATTTTTCTTGGGACGAGGCACCAGTGTCCAAACTTCATTACGCTTGAAGTTGTTGAGCTCCTCCTGCATGGCCAACACCCAGTCCGGATCTAGCAAGGCCTCTTCTACCCTGAAAGGCTCAATAGAAGAGACAAAGGAGTAATGCTCACAAAAATTAACTAATCTAGAACGAGTAGTTACTCCCTTGCTAATGTCACCCAAAATTTGGTCGACGGGATGATTCCTTTGAATCGTCGCTCGAACTTGGGTTGGAGGTGCCGGTTGTGCTTCTTCCTCCATCACATGATCATCTTGTGCTCCCCCTTAATCACATGCCTCTTCTTGATGAACCTGTTCATCGCCTTGAGTTGGGGGATGCACCATTGTTGAGGAAGAGGGTTGATCTCGCTCCTTTTGTTCCAGTGGCCTCACATCTCCAATCGCCATGGTGCGCATTGCGGCCGTTGGAACGTCTTCTTCATCTACATCATCAAGATCAACAACTTGCTCTTTTGGAGAGCTATTAGTCTCATCAAATACAACATCGCTAGAGACTTCAACCAAACCCGATGATTTGTTGAAGACCCTATACGCCTTTGTATTTGAGTCATAACCTAATAAAAACCCTTCTACAGCTTTGGGAGCAAATTTAGAAGTTCTACCTTTCTTCACAAGAATATAACACTTGCTCCCAAATACACGAAAGTAAGACACATTGGGTTTGTTACAGGTTAGAAGCTCATACGAAGTCTTCTTGAGGAGGCGGTGAAGGTAGACCCGGTTGATGGCGTGGCAAGCCGTGTTCACGGCTTCCGACCAAAATCGCTCGGGGGTCTTGAACTCTCCAAGCATCGTCCTCGCCATGTCTATGAGCGTCCGGTTCTTCCTCTCTACCACATCATTTTGCTGTGGTGTGTAGGGAGCGGAGAACTCGTGCTTGATCCCTTCCTCCTCAAGGAACTCCTCCACTTGAAGGTTCTTGAACTTGGACCTGTTGTCGCTCCTTATCTTCTTCACCTTAAGCTCAAACTCATTTTGAGCTCTCCTTAGGAAGCGCTTGAGGGTCCCTTGGGTTTCAGATTTATCCTGCAAGAAGAATACCCAAGTGAAGCGGGAAAAATCATCAACTATAACAAGACCATACTTACTTCCTCCTATACTTAGATAGGCGACAGGTCCGAAGAGGTCCATATGAAGCATCTCCAAAGGTCTAGATGTGGTCATCACATTTTTGGCGTGATGAGAGCTTCCCACCTGTTTGCCTGCTTGACAAGCTGCACAAGGTCTATCTTTTTCGAAATGCACATTAGTTAGACCTATCACGTGTTCCCCCTTTAGAAGCTTGTGAAGGTTCTTCATCCCCACATGTGCTAAACGGCGATGCCACAACCAGCCCATGCAAGTCTTAGCAATTAAGCATGCATCTAGACCGGCCTCCTCTTTTGCAAAATCAACTAAATAAAGTTTGCCGTCTAGTACACCCTTAAAAGCTAGTGAACCATCACACCTTCTAAAGACAGACACATCTACATTTGTGAATAAACAATTATATCCCATATTGCAAAGTTGACTCATAGACAACAAGTTATATCCAAGAGACTCAACTAAAAACACATTAGAAATAGAGTGCTCGGATGAAATAGCAATCTTTCCTAACCCTTTTACCTTGCCTTGGTTCCCATCACCGAATATTATTGAATCTTGGGGATCCTTGTTCTTGACGTAGGAGGTAAACATCTTCTTCTCCCCCGTCATGTGGTTTGTGCATCCGCTATCGATAATCCAGCTTGAACCCCCGGATGCATAAACCTGCAAGGCAAATTTAGGCTTGGGTTTTAGGTACCCAACTCTTGTTGGGTCCTACAAGGTTAGTCACAATTGTCTTAGGGACCCAAATGCAAGTTTTGTCTCCCTTACTTTTGCCCCCTAACTTCCTAGCAATTACTTTCTTACCCTTTCTACAAATAGCAAAGGAAGCATTGCAAGCATAATAAATTGTAGAAGGTTCATTCATTACTTTCCTAGGAACATGAACAACATTTTTTTAGGCATAGCATTTTTCCTAGCAACATTTCTATCATGCATAATAGAAGAACTAGAAGCAACCATGGCATGCGAATCAAAAGCATCATAACTTCTAAAAGCATTCCTAGAATGTCTCCTATCATGATACATGAAAGCACGGTTCTTATGAGCACTACTAGCCATAGGGGTTATCCCTTTCTCCTTGGCGGAGATGGAAACCTTATGGCTTGTTAAGTTCTTGACCTCCCTCTTGAAGTCAAGACCATCCTTAATTGAGGGGTGTCTACCAATCGTGTAGGCATCCCTTGCAAATTTTATTTTATCAATTTCAGTCTTGCTAGTTTTAAGTTGGGCATTAAGACTAGCCAGTTCATCATTCAATTTAGAAATTGAAACTAGGTGTTCACTACAAGCATTAACGTCAAAATCTTTACACCTATTGCAAATTGTAACATGCTCTACACAAGATGTTGATTTATTTGCTATTTCTAACTTAGCATTCAAATCATCATTTATGCACTTTAAGCTAGAAATAGAGTCATGGCATGTAGACAATTCATAAGAAAGCATTTCATTCCTTTTAATTTCTAAAGCAAGGGATTTTTGAGCCTCTACAAACTTACCATGTTCTTCATACAAAAGATCCTCTTGCTTTTCTAATAACCTATTTTTATCATTCAAGGCATCAATTAATTCGTTAATCTTATCAACCTTGGTTCTACCTAGACCCTTGAATAAACAAGAATAATCTATTTCATCATCATCACTAGACTCATCCTCACTTGAAGAAGCATAAGTGGTATTGTCTCGAGTACATACCTTCTTCTCCTTCGCCATGAGGCATGTGTGACGCTCGTTGGGGAAGAGGGATGACTTGTTGAAGGCGGTGGCGGCGAGTCCTTCATTGTCGGAGTCGGATGACGAACAATCCGAGTCCCACTCCTTGCCAAGATGTGCCTCACCCTTAGCCTTCTTGTATGTCTTCTTCTTCTCTTGTTCCCTTGTTCCTGGTCACTTACATTATCGGGACAATTAGCGATAAAATGACCAATCTTACCGCACTTGAAGCAGGAGCACTTTCCCTTCGTCTTGTTCTTCTTGGGATGCTCCTTGCGGCCCTTTAGCGCTGTCTTGAAGCGCTTGATGATGAGGGCCATCTCTTCCTCATTTAGTCCTGCCGCCTCAACTTGCGCCACCTTGCTAGGTAGCGTCTCCTTGATGCGCCTCGTCTTCTTCTTCTTCCCATCTTTTCGTTTGTGGCCCGAGCCCGAGTCGGTAGGCTTGTCATCCTTCAGCTCGTTGACGAAGGACTCCTTCTCCTTATCGTTGATCACAATTCCCTTCCCCTTAGGATCCATCTCTTCGGGCGATTAGTCCCTTCGTGAAGAGAACGGCTCTGATACCAATTGAGAGCACCTAGAGGGGGGGGGGGGTGAATAGGTGATCCTGTAAAACTCAAAACTTAATGCCACAAAACTTGATTAGGAGTTAGCGCAATAATGCCAAGTGGCTAGAGAGGAGTCTTAGCAAAACACAATAACCACAAGAAGATCAACACAGGTAGACACAGTGGTTTATCCCGTGGTTCGACCAAGTACAAAACTTGCCTACTTCCACGTTGTGGCGTCCCAACGGACGAGGGTTGCAATCAACCCCTCTCAAGCGGTCCAAAGACCCACTTGAATACCACAGTGTTTTGCTTAGCTTTACTATATCCCGCTCGCGAGGAATCTCCACAACTTGGAGCCTCTCGCCCTTACACTTTGATGTTCACAAAGAAGCACGGAGTAAGGAAGGGATGAGCAACGCACACAAGACACAAAATCTCAGTGACAATACGCACACAAGTCGCAACAAGAGCTCGCAACACAACCCGACGAGTTCACAACTTAAATAGAGCTCTAATTGCTATCACAAAGAATCAAATGCGTGGAATCGAGGTCTTGGTGCTTAGGAATGCTTTGAGAATGCTTGGTGTTTTCCTCCATGCGCCTAGGGGTCCCTTTTATAGCCCCAAGGCAGCTAGGAGCCGTTGAGAGCATTCCAGGAAGGCAGATCTTGCCTTCTATCGCCTAGCGCACCGGACAGTCCGGTGCACCACCGGACACTGTCCGGTGCAGATTTGTTTCCTTATTTGGCGAAGCTGACCGTTGCAGATTCAGAGCCGTTGGCGCACCGGACACTGTCCGGTGCACACCGGACAGTCCGGTGCCCCAATGTGACCGTTGGCTCGGCCACGCGTCACGCGCGGAATCCTCGGCCGACAGTCCGGTGCCCCAATGTGCACCACCGGACAGTTCGGTGATTTTTAGTCGTACGCCATTAATCACTTCCCGAGAGCGACGACTTCGCCTATGAACGGCTCACCGGACAGTCCGGTGCACCACCGGACAGTCCGGTGATTTATAGCTGTACACCGCCGTCGAAATCCCGAGAGCAGCAAGTTCGCCAGAGCCAGCCCGGCGCACCGGACACTGTCCGGTGCACCACCGGACAGTCAGGTGCACCCAGACTGAGCAGACTTTGGCTGAACAAAGCCATCTCTTTTCCAACTTGATTTTTCCTGTTTCCAGCACTTAGACACAATACATTAGTCCATTAAACAATGTACTAAGTCTAGAAACATACCTTTACTTTTGATTTGCACTTTGTCCATCACTTGGGATACCTTAACACTTAAGCACTTGTGTTGGCACTCAATCACCAAAATACTTAGAAATGGCCCAAGGGCACATTTCCCTTTCAGTAGCAATACAAACAAACATGGTATATGCAAAATTAACATCACACCAAACATTAGAACAATTTGTATATTAATGATCTATTTGTGTTGCTACGAGATCGTGGGTTAGAGAACTACTAAAATCGGGGTTACGGTTAAAGAGATACGATTTTTGAAAGATCTTTATGGTTAATTAATTGCAACTACATTCCATGTTGATTAGCGTAATTCATATGAGAAAAGATATTAAAGAAATAATTAATTCAACTTTAATCATGGTCATAATCTTGATTACAGATCTTGTTTTAGTCAATTATAACTATAATACTATATTAATATTAGAAAAGCTAATCCAATAAACATAGATTAATCAAATTAGTTACCTAATTATAAAAGTATGTGATATTGTATAATTAATGTCGCTACTGTGTAGTAAATATTTCTATGAGGCTATCACAATTCAAATGAATCAAATCGGAGTTAAAACAATTAAGTTATGAAGTTTACAAGTGTTTGGATTTATTTTTATACTAATAATTCATTTCCTCAATATTATTTTACTTAATTCGAGCACTGTTGCTTGGGGACACCATTCTTCAGGAACTCAGGGGCTAACACGCGAAAAGCGGGACTGAACCACAAGGTTCTTTGCATAGAGAGGTATAGCAGCTTGGTTATCCTATTCCTCAGGATGTCTTTAGTAAAAGTGCCGCAACTATACACACGGAAGCAACCCTGACCCTACGATCATCATCTGACGGTCTGGATTAAGTAATGAAGGGGTATGCTATCACGGTTGTTGGATCCCAATCCAACGTATCAGATTAGATCAGGCTTCCCACGAAGAGGTATGAAGTGGTAGCCGTCCGATCAACGATTGGTGGCCTAGGTTTAATCTCGCTCAATTGATTTTGGGCCGTCCACCCATAGATTAACGCGCGTGATCAGCCAGCCTGAACTGGTATGCCTTCAGTCGCTGGATCCCCGATCTACGGCCAGATGCACACCTTCTTCTAGATCTAATCCTGACCCTCCCATATCCGATCAATGATCACGAGATCCCCTTCTACCCACACCAGCCACACGCGGCAGACACCGATCCAGGACGTCGGCGCCATGGTCGGCGATGACTATCTGTAGCCCCAGAGTCCTAATCTCGATTACGATAGGTGCTACATGATGTAGAGGAGGAATAGAACCTAGGAGAAGCCATCTTACCGGCGTTTTGTACGGCGGCAGAGTCTGCCCGCGATGCATAGTGGCTCCACGGTGGCGCGTGCACACCGACGAGCAATCACCGCCCCACCGGTCGCCTTCGGCCCTAGAGATTGGTGCACATGCATAGTGCGCCCCAACGATCTTCCCTGACCAACACATGTGCCCCGAGTGCCGTTGTAGGTGGGTACCCCCGTTCCCATCGCCCTTCTCCACGTCGGCGCGATGATTAGGAACCCGACACACCATCCATCTCCCGCTCGACCAGACCTTCAAGCCTTCCCCAACCCACCCGGTGATGCTGTCACACCCGGATTTAAAGGATAAAGCCGGGTGCGTCTCATACGTGCGCCAAGGAAGAACTTCACATATAGTGACAGAATGTATAGAGATAAATGTCATAAATATCATAAATGTACTTATTAGCGGAAGTCTTACAAAATGAATGATAATAATAAAATGAACTAAATATTATTTCCCTGATTTGTAATACCCAAAGTTGTAGACCATAGAAAATAGGGATAACACTCTTGTGTACTTTGTCTCTACATACTATCATATGAGAACACTCACTTCTAAAGAAAATAATCAACAAAAGACACATGAACAACTTATGCATCATGTTGGGGTTTTATTTGTTTATGCATTTAACAATAATAACAATAATACCAATAAAAATATAATAATGGATTGAGGATTTAAATTAAAACTTAAAGTTAGAATTTGGATTAGAAAATGGAAAAGAAGGAAAGAGAGAAACACTAGTCAATACAAAATAAATTTAAAAATAAATAAATTCACCCTAGGCTATGTTTAAGTTGAACCTTTAAAGTGGAGACAATTTTACCACGAAATTTGAATTTAAATGGGAATTGAAGTTTGAATTTAGAAAAGAGAATACAAAAAAAGAAAACAAACCAACTGCGCCTGGGCCACTTCCTGTGCTTCGGCCCAACTTCCTTAAACCGTGCGGCCCACCTTACCACGCGCGCGTGCCGTAGACGACCTGGGACCACCACTCAGCCGGTGCCGCCTCACACTCACAATCGGTGGGTCCGCGTAGTCAGATGGTTCCTCTTCCTTCGTCGGTAATCTCGGACGAGTCCCACTTCCGCCGTGCGTCTCGGACTCGGTGGTTGTCACCTCCGGTCCGACCTCGGGCAACCATAATAGGGTGGGACCGAGCCCTTCCCTACTCCCTTTCCTCCACAGCCAAGTACGACCATCGCAGCAACGAGTGAGCCCCCACCATAGCCGCCAGACTGTGAGGGGGAAGCTCGAGAAAACCGCCGCCACCTTAGCTCGCTGACGCCGCTGGGACTCGTCTGCTTGGTTACCAGGGGTGTACACGGGGACCTGTGGGACTGGTTTCCAGAGACTTGGGGTTCAGTGGCTGACCTGGGACGGCAAAATCTCTCGCCGGTGACAGAAGACCGCCTCGTCCCCGCCTCGAACATGGACTACTGCACTCGCCGCGCCATTCTCCGGTGAGCCTCTGCCCATACGAATCGCCACGTTCTTCTCGTCGTGTAGCACTAGTCGGGTAGAAATTAGGCCCTTGGGGCACTGGATAGCCATACTCCAGCAGGCCCGCCGCCATTTGCTCGGGCGGCGCCACCGCAATCCGGCTGGCGCTAGCGTGGGGGCTGTTGCGACCGTTGATCCGTGAGAATGCGGTTGAGATTAGATCTAGGTTACCCTTTCGTGATTTTAAATCAGAGCCGTGGATCCGTGAACATGCGGTCGGGAGGAGTCAATGTCGTGGGCGGCCATTGGCCGTCAATCTCGGATCGGCGCACGGTGTGAGAGCCCAATTACAGAATGGAATGAATCTAATCATGGCCTTTAGTTTAGTTCGGACGACCGAGATCTGATGATACCCTTTCGCTATGCACTTTTTACATATGAGTCCTCGACAAACATGATAATAGAACCTGCCATCCATCGTTGTATTAACCCTGAGTCCTAGCATTTTTTATAAGTTAGCCCCCAAATTTCTTTATATTATGCGCCTAGTCCAAAGCTCAGGAAAATCAGATAAATAAATTTAGAAATTGATTTTCAATACACAAATAATTCCAGAAACTTGTGAAATTCATATTTAATTCAGTTTAGCTCCAAATTGATTTATTCCAATTGCAATAATTTTGTTTTAATATTTTTTATCACTCAGTATCTCTGTTTAGCCATGAAACTTGAATTAAAATTATTCACTTGGATTACTCTATTCTAGGTATTAAATAACTTCAGAAATTCATAATTAAATAACCATAACTCCGAATTTAGTCGTTACGACGCGTAGAATATTATCATGCATTCTGTTTTGTTGTTTAGTGTGATATTAATTTTTGCTATACCATGTTTGTTTGTATTGTTGCGAGTAGATGAGCCAGCTACTGAGGAACTGGGGGTTCAGCAGGTGGAGACTGCTGAGCAGGAGCTCGTTGAAGGCTAGTTGTGCCCTTGATCACTTCTTTTACCCAGTCATATTTTTATTAATCATAATGATCTGCATAGGTTAATTTTGATGGGACCCTTTAGGTTACCCTAGTTTGATTATCTTTATACCTTAATTCCACTGAACATTTTGGGTAGTACTTGCTATTGCTTTATGTGGTTTTAGGTATGGAGATACACATTATTCATGATCAAATTTTTATTATCAGTTTGTTATTTACTATTCATGATAAGATCATTATGTTAATTAGAACATGGAGCGACCACCTAGGAAAATAGTGCTACCACAAGGGTGGTATGGGACGTCCTTGGCTAACTAACTAGGAAAGCTAGTGGAGGACTACCTTACCCAATAGGGTCAAGGGTAGTAGGGGAGTGGTCAGTGTGGGGAGGTCCTTGGGTTGATTTTGCTGCAATGGCAGTCAGACGAAAGCTCTCTTGTGGGTTTTGGTGTTTGGATGACAACTCAACTAAAGGACTAACAAGTGTGATAAGTGTTGAACAGGTGCTTAATGTAAAGCTAACAGGGTTCAACACAAGTGAACAAGTGTGATGGTCCAAGGACTAGATGATGGATAGATAATGGGCATCACAAGTAAGATGGACATTGCAAAAGTGATACTCGGTGCGTAGCTCGGAAACAACTGATCAAGCCAAGGATGGAGGCAAGAAGAGCTTCGAGGTACCAAGTGCACGGGAGAAGGTCAAAGAGGCTGAGGAACCCAAAGCCAAGGGTGAAGAAGAAGGCTTGCAAAGTCAAGGGTGATCGAGTTGAGAACAGCTACGGCACATCAAGGATCACTACATAAGGACGTGACTTACAACCAATGAGGAAATGTCTATGGTTATGTGGTGTAAGTCATAAGGCTCAAGATCAAGCTCTTAGAAGTGAACAAGGTCACTAGAAGGAGAACAAATGTCAAAATCAGAACTGAAAGCAGCCCAAAAGAGCTAAGTGCACCTTGACTTTTAGTTTGGGTTGTTCCTATGTTTGGAGATGTTCTATGTGAACTTTGCAGGATGTTGGAGCTAAGAAATGTCAATCTAGATCAAGTCAAGTTGACTTGATGATTTATGAGTCCAACATCAAAGCTCAAGCATGTCAAATGCTATAGATGTATAAATCAAAGAGAAGGTATGTTTCTAGACTTAGTACATTGGTTTTTGTGTACTAATATATTTGTCTAAGTGTTAGAAACAGAAGGAAGAAGAAAAGAAAAGAAATGCAAAAGGCTTGGAGGTGCACAGCAAAGTCTGAGCTCAGTCTGGCACACCGGACTGTCCGGTGGTGCACAGGACAGTGTCCGGTGCGCCAGGCTGAACTCCGGTGAACAGGACGCTCTCGGGAGAAGTCTGGCGACGTTCGGCTATAATTCACCGGACTGTCCGGTGGTGCACCGGACTGTCCGGTGAGCCAACGCTCGGCTGGGCCAACGGTTGGCCGCGCAATCCGCGCGTGACGCATGGCCGAGCCAACGGTCAGTGGGGGCACCGGACTGTCCGGTGTGCACCAGACAGTGTCCGGTGCGCCAACTGCTCGAAGCCTGCAACGGTCGACTGCGTCAGTTTTGGAAGGAAATCGGGCACCGGACAGTGTCCGGTGGTGCACCGGACTGTCCGGTGCGCCACCCGACTGAAGGCAAGATTTGCCTTCCTGGTGTGGCTAACTCCAACGAGGACTAGGCAAGCATTTCAGGCTTGGCCGAACCTTGGGATAAATCCTTGCGTCTGTGTGCTCTGTTCTGTATTGTATTCTGACTGTCTGTCTTACTCGCTTTTATATCTGCACTTCAACACTTATCTGTGGTATAAGCTTTATTTAAAGTGCAGGACATTTTGAGACAGGATCTTCTATTCCGCTACAACCTACTCGAAGGGTCTTCTCATTCCACTGCGTTCTAGTCTTCGAGTAGAGTAAGAATTTAAGTTTTGAAGTAATAATTTTTATTCGCCTATTCACCCCCCTCTAGGCGACATCTAGATCCTGTTCCCGGGCCAAATGGAACTTTCAGGGGTCCCTACATTGGAGCTTCCTAGAAACTGTAGCGGGTTTTCTGAAGCTGGTGGAACTTTGTAATGGCCTCGTAGTGTTACCCTGCCTCGCTTCCTTGGTAGAGGTGTATGGGAGTAGCTATCCCTTGGCAGATGGGTAACATGACTTGTGGGTTAAGATGCGGAACCTCTATAGAGTGTAAAACTGGTATACTAGCCGTGCTCATGGTCACGAGAATTAATCAGTTAGTTCTCGTCGGCCACGTTATTCCCGTCGGCTATTCCTGGCCCATGGGAATTATTTGAATAATTCCCGTCGGTCGTGTCTGGCCGACGGGAATTACCTAGCCCATGGGAATTAGGTGTTAATTCCCATCAGCTATGGTCAAGCCGATGGGAATTAACCTTTCCTGGTGAAAACCAGCACCAAATGAGGTCCTTATTTCTCCACAATATTGCATACAACAACACACATAACATATATATCATCAGACAGAACATAGATTAATATTGGTCATATTACAAACACATACATTGACATAGTTCACAAATACTTCACATTACCAATGGGAATTACATAAATATTTCAAATAGCAACAACGAGATAAGTTAAAGTGTTTAGTTCACGAAAAACATAGGGTGCATGAGTTAAGAAACAAATACGACCAAATACCATATTTAGTGACAACCACCACTTGGATGGTTAGAGCTGTGGCCGCTGCCACCACCAGGAGGAGGGTACGTGAAGAGGGACTCAACAAATCCAGTACCTGCTGTGGGATCAGACCCACTCCCACTCACTTCGGGCGTAACCTACGCAAGGAAGAAAATATCAACAAGTTAAGTATACAAGTGTATAAATTCATCGAGAGTTATCAAACGTACCCTATCTCCAGGTGTAGGTATATGTATCGGAGGGGTGTTGAACTGTTGAGTCCCCAATCCCTATTTAATGAATATTCAACAAGTTAAGTATACGATTCATGTTTTTCTACTACACTAACTAGATGATTGCTAGTTTAGACAATGTTATTAAGCGAATTTACTAAGATTAACGTACCAGAGCTGGTGTGGATGCAAACTGGCTCCATTGTGGTGGCGGTGGAATATTTGGTGTCATGCCCTGTTGCTGTATTAACTGTTAAACATATATGTTACTATTGAAGATGTTGTATTGAAATATAAGAATTTAGAGTTTAGATTATGTATACTCACTAGATACATCGCTTGGTTATGTGCATTGCAAGCCTCCATAAATTCTCGTTGCTGTTTCATCTCCTCACGTATCCTCATAATCTCCAACTCATGCTCGTCGACGAGAGCACGAGCTACGGGAAGACGAACCCGTCCTCTGAGATCTCACCGACGATGAGTCAATGAATCCGTTGAAGAGTGCGTATCTATAAGTGATTCAAAAATTGTGATTACTGCATGATGAATTTAGTATCAACCATGTAATCTCATAAGTTAGAGCTTACGGTCCATGCACTTTTCCACCACCACTTGCCTACACCACTAAGGGATCCACCGGTTCATGTCGCCAATCGAAGTCAGGGCCATGGCACCGAACCATCTCCTCCCCATATGCCCCTTATACATCATTCACAACCTTACAAATGTAGGAATTTCTATACTTTGAACGTTTGTAATTTTGGGCCAAAACTCACTAGCCAATCAGTGGTCGTCTGGCTGTAGAGCTAGTTAGGGTCTGGTCCTTTATGGCCCTCTTGGTAGACCTCAATGTCACTAGGCTTTTGGCCACGCTTAGCTTCCTGTATAAAGAAAAAACATCCATAAGCAATCTGAAAGTCGCCTAGAGGGGGGGGTGAATAGGGCGAAACTGAAAATCTCAAAAATAATCACAACTACAAGCCGGGTTAGCGTTAGAAATATAGTAGAGTCCGCGAGAGAGGGCGCAAAACAAATCGCAAGCGAATAAAGAAGTGAGACACGCGGATTTGTTTTACCGAGGTTCGGTTCTCTCAAACCTACTCCCCGTTGAGGAGGCCACAAAGGCCGGGTCTCTTTCAACCCTTCCCTCTCTCAAACGGTCCCTCGGACCGAGTGAGCTTCTCTTTCTCAAATCACTTGGGAATCAAACTTCCCGCAAGGACCACCACACAATTGGTGTCTCTTGCCTCGATTACAAGTGAGTGTTTGATCACAAGAAAGAAAGCCAAAGAAAAAGAAGCGATCCAAGCGCAAGAGCTCAAATGAACACTACAAATCACTCTCTCTAGTCACTAGGGCTTTGTGTGGAGTTGGGAGAGGATTTGATCTCTTTTGGTGTGCTTTGCAATGAATGCTAGCTCTTGTATAGTGGTTGGAAGTTGGAAAACTTGGATGCAATGAATGGTGGGGTGGTTGGGGGTATTTATAGCCCCAACCACCAAACTTGACCGTTGGTGGAGGCTGTCTGTCGATGGCACACCGGACAGTCCGGTGCACACCGGACATGTCCGGTGCCCCCGCTACGTCATCAATGCCGTTGGATTCTGACCGTTGGAGCTTCTGACTTCTGGGCCCGCCTGGGTGTCCGGTGCACACCGGACAACGACTGTTCATTGTCCGGTGCGCCGGTATGGGCGTTCCTGACGACTGCGCGCGCAGAGCGCGCATTAAATGCGCCGCAGGTAGCCGTTGGCGCCGAAGTAGCCGTTGCCCCGCTGGTACACCGGACAGTCCGGTGCACACCGGACATGTCCGGTGAATTATAGCGGAGCGGCTGCCGCGCGAACCTGAGGCTAGCGAGTTGAGGAGGCCGCGCTTCCTTGGAGCACCGGACACTGTCCGGTGTACACCGGACAGTCCGGTGAATTATAGCGAAGCGGCCTGAGAAATTCCCGAAGGTGGCGAGTTCGAGTTGGAGTCCTCTGGGCGCACCGGACACTGTCCGGTGTACACCGGACAGTCCGGTGCCTCCAGCCAGAGGTGCCTTCGGTTGCCTCTTTGCTCCTTTGTTGAATCCAAAACTTGATCTTTTTATTGGCTGAGTGTGAACCTTTTGCACCTGTATAACTTATACACTAGAGCAAACTAGTTAGTCCAATATTTGTGTTGGGCAATTCAACCACCAAAATTATTTAGGAACTCGGTGTAAGCCTAATTCCCTTTCAATCTCCCCCTTTTTGGTGATTGATGCCAACACAAACCAAAGCAAATATAGAAGAGCATCATTGAACTAGTTTGCATAATGTAAGTGCAAAGGTTGCTTGGAATTAAGCCAATATAGATGCTTACATGATGCACATGGATTGTTTTCTTTGTTTTTGACATATTGGACCACATTTGCACCAAAAGTTTTGTTTTGCAAACTCTTTTGTAAATTCTTTTCAAAGTCCTTTTGCAAGATAGTCAAAGGTAAATGAATAAGATTTTGCAAAGCATTTTCAAGTTTTGAAATTTTCTACCTTTGTTCAAAATGCTTTCCCTTTGACTAAACAAAACTCCCCCTCAAATAAGGTCTCCTCTTAGTGTTCAAGAGGGTTTTAAGACATCAAATTTGAAAATACTACTTACTCCCCCTTTAGAACACAAAGAGATACCAATTTTGAAATTTACCAATTGAAAATTATCAATTTTAAAATTAGGGTGGTGGTGCGGTCCTTTTGCTTTGGGCTCATACTTTCTCCCCCTTTTTGGCATGAATCGCCAAAAACGGATACTTAGAATAAAATATAAGCCCTTAGAAGTACTTTCTCCTCCTTTGGTCATAAAATAAATGAGTGAAGATTATACCAAAGATGGAGAGTGATGCGGAGCGACGGCGAAGGATGAGTAGTAGAGTGGAGTGGAAGCCTTGTCTTCGCCGAAGACTCCAATTCCCTTTCAATATACCTATGACTTGATTTGGAATACACTTGAAAACACATTAGTCATAGCATATATAAAAGAGACATGATCAAAGATATTATTATGAGCTATGTGTGCAAGATTAGCAAAAGAAATTCCTAGAATCAAGAATATTAAGCTCATGCCTAAGTCTGGTAAAAGATTGTTCATCAAGTGGCTTGGTAAAGATATCGGCTAATTGATCTTTAGTGTTAATGTATGAAATCTCGATATCCCTCTTTTGTTGGTGATCCCGAAGAAAATGATACCGAATGGCTATGTGTTTAGTGCGGCTATGCTCAACGGGATTATCCGCCATGCGGATTGCACTCTCATTATCACATAGAAGAGGAACTTTGGTTAATTTGTAACCGTAGTCCCGCAGGGTTTGCCTCATCCAAAGCAATTGCGCGCAACAGTGGCATGCGGCAATATACTCGGCTTCGGCGGTAGAAAGAGCGACCGAATTTTGCTTCTTCGAAGCCCAAGACACCAAGGATCTTCCCAAGAACTGGCAAGTCCCCGATGTGCTCTTTCTATTAATCTTACACCCCGCCCAATCGGCATCCGAATAACCAATCAAATCAAAAGTGGATCCCCGAGGGTACCAAAGCCCAAACTTAGGAGTATAAGCCAAATATCTCAAGATTCGTTTTACGGCCGTAAGGTGTGATTCCTTAGGGTCGGCTTGGAATCTTGCACACATGCAAACGGAAAGCATAATGTCCGGTCGAGATGCACATAAATAAAGCAATGAACCAATCATCGACCGGTATACCTTTTGATCCACGGACTTACCTCCCGTGTCGAGGTCGAGATGCCCATTTGTTCCCATGGGAGTCTTGATGGGCTTGGCATCCTTCATTCCAAACTTGCTTAGAATGTCTTGAGTATACTTTGTTTGGCAAATGAATGTGCCCTCTTGGAGTTGTTTGACTTGAAATCCTAGAAAATACTTCAACTCCCCCATCATAGACATCTCGAATTTCTGTGTCATGATCCTACTAAATTCTTCACATGTAGATTTGTTAGTAGACCCAAATATAATATCATCAACATAAATTTGGCATACAAACAAATCATTATCAAGTGTTTTGGTGAATAAAGTAGGATCTGCTTTGCCGACTTTGAAACCATTAGCAATAAGGAAATCTCTAAGGCATTCATACCATGCTCTTGGGGCTTGCTTGAGCCCATAAAGCGCCTTAGAGAGCCTATAGACATGGTTAGGGTACTCACTGTCTTCAAAGCCGGGAGGTTGCTCAACATAGACCTCCTCCTTGATTGGTCCATTGAGGAAGGCACTCTTCACGTCCATTTGATAAAGCTTGAAGCCATGGTAAGTAGCATAGGCCAATAATATGCGAATTGACTCAAGCCTAGCTACGGGTGCATAGGTTTCACCAAAATCCAAACCTTCGACTTGTGAATACCCCTTGGCCACGAGTCGAGCTTTGTTCCTTGTCACCACACCATGCTCGTCTTGCTTGTTGCGGAAGACCCACTTGGTTCCTACAATATTTTGATTAGGACGAGGAACTAAGTGCCATACCTCATTCCTTGTGAAATTGTTGAGCTCCTCTTGCATCGCCATCACCCAATCCGAATCTTGAAGTGCTTCCTCTACCCTGTGTGGCTCAATAGAGGAAACAAAAGAGTAATGTTCACAAAAATGCGCAACACGAGATCGCGTTGTTACCCCCTTATGAATGTCGCCGAGGATGGTGTCGACGGGGTGATCTCGTTGTATTGCTTGGTGGACTCTTGGGTGTGGCGGCCTTGGTTGGTCATCCTCCTTGTCTTCATCATTTGCATCTCCCCCTTGATCGTTGCCGTCATTTTGAGGTGGCTCCTCTTCTTGATCTTCTTGTTCAACATCTTGAGCTTCATCCTTATTTTGGTTTGGCGGAGATGCTTGCGTTGAGGAGGATGGTTGATCTTGTGCATGTGAAGGCTCTTTGGATTCCTTAGGACACACATCCCCAATGGACATGTTCCTTAGCGCTATGCATGGAGCCTGTTCTTCACCTATCTCATCAAGATCAACTTGCTCTACTTGAGAGCCGTTAGTCTCATCAAACACAACGTCACAATAAACTTCAACAAGTCTTGAGGACTTGTTAAAGACTCTATATGCCCTTGTGTTTGAGTCATATCCTAGTAAAAAGCCTTCTACAGTTTTAGGAGCAAATTTAGATTTTCTACCTCTTTTAACAAGAATAAAACATTTGCTACCAAAAACTCTAAAATATGAAATATTGGGCTTTTTACCGGTTAGGAGTTCATAGGATGTCTTCTTGAGGATTCGGTGAAGATATAACCGGTTGATGGCGTAGCAAGCGGTGTTGACTGCTTCGGCCCAAAACCGATCCGGTGTCTTGTACTCATCAAGCATGGTTCTTGCCATGTCCAATAGAGTTCGATTCTTCCTCTCCACTACACCATTTTGTTGTGGAGTGTAGGGAGAAGAGAACTCATGCTTGATGCCCTCCTCCTCAAGGAAGCCTTCAATCTGTGAGTTCTTGAACTCCGTCCCATTGTCGCTTCTAATTTTCTTGATCCTTAAGCCGAACTCATTTTGAGCCCGTCTCAAGAATCCCTTTAAGGTCTCTTGGGTATGAGATTTGTCCTGCAAAAAGAACACCCAAGTGAAGCGAGAATAATCATCCACAATAACTAGACAGTACTTACTCCCGCCGATGCTTATGTAAGCAATCGGGCCGAATAAATCCATGTGTAGGAGCTCCAGTGGCCTGTCACTCGTCAAGATGTTCTTGTGTGGATGATGAGTGCCAACTTGCTTCCCGGCTTGGCATGCGCTACAAATCCTGTCTTTCTCAAAATGAACATTTGTTAGTCCTAAAATGTGCTCTCCCTTTAGAAGCTTATGAAGATTCTTCATTCCAACATGGGCTAGTCGGCGGTGCCAGAGCCAACCCAAGTTAGTCTTAGCAACCAAGCAAGTGTCGAGTTCAGCTCTATCAAAATCTACCAAGTATAGCTGACCCTCTAACACTCCCTTAAATGCTATTGAATCATCACTTCTTCTAAAGACAGTAACACCAGTATCAGTAAATAGACAGTTGTAGCCCATTTGACATAATTGGGATACAGAAAGCAAATTGTAATCTAAAGAATCTACAAGAAAAACATTGGAAATAGTATGGTCAGGTGATATAGCAATTTTACCCAAACCTTTGACCAAACCTTGATTTCCATCCCCGAATGTGATAGCTCGTTGGGGATCTTGGTTTTTCTCATAAGAGGAGAACATCTTTTTCTCCCCTGACATGTGGTTTGTGCACCCGCTGTCGAGTATCCAACTTGAGCCCCCGGATGCATAAACCTACAAAACAATTTTAGTTCTTGATTTTAGGTACCCAAACGGTTTTGGGTCCTTTGGCATTAGAAACAAGAACTTTGGGTACCCAAACACAAGTCTTTGATCCCTTGTGTTTGCCCCCAACAATCTTGGCAACTACCTTGCCGGATTTGTTAGTTAAAACATATGATGCATCAAAAGTTTTGAATGAAATAGCATGATCATTTGATGCATTAGGAATTTTCTTTCTAGGCAACTTAGCACGGGTTGGTTGCCTAGAACTAGATGTCTCACCCTTATACATAAAAGCATGGTTAGGGCCAGAGTGAGACTTCCTAGAATGAGTTCTCCTAATTTTGCTCTCAGGATAGCCGGCAGGGTACAAAATGTAACCCTCGTTATCCTGAGGCATGGGAGCCTTGCCCTTGACAAAGTTAGATAAATTCTTTGGAGGGGCATTAAGTTTGACATTGTCTCCCCTTTGGAAGCCAATGCCATCCTTGATGCCAGGGCGTCTCCCATTATAGAGCATACTTCTAGCAAATTTAAACTTTTCATTTTCTAAGTTATGCTCGGCAATTTTAGCGTCTAATAATGCTATATGATCATTTTGTTGTTTAATTAAAGCCATGTGATCATGAATAGCATTGATATCAACATCTCTACATCTAGTACAAATAGAAACATGCTCAACATTAGATGTAGAGGGTTTGCAAGATTTTAGTTCAATAACCTTAGCATGTAATAAATCATTTTTAGTTCTAAGGTCAGAAATAGTGGCATTGCAAACATCAAAATTCTTAGCCTTAGCAAGCAATTTTTCATTCTCAATCTTAAGGCTAGCAAGAGATTCATTCAACTCATCAATTCTAGCAAGTAAATCAATATTGTCATCTTTAGAATTGGAAGTTGAAACATTGCAAACATGTGAATCAACCTTAGCAATTAATCTAGCATTTTCATTTCTAAGGTTGGCAATAGTGTCATGGCATGTGCTTAGCTCACTAGTTAATTTCTCACATTTTTCAATTTCTAGAGCATAAGCATTCTTGACCTTAACATGCTTCTTATTTTCTTTAATAAGGAATTCTTCTTGAGAATCCAAGAGATCATCCTTCTCATGTATAGCACTAATCAATTCATTTAATTTTTCTTTTTGTTGCATGTTGAGGTTAGCAAAAAGAATGCGCAAGTTATCCTCCTCATTTTTATCATCATCCTCATCACTAGATGTTTCATATTTAGTGGAGGACCTTGATTTTACCTTCTTTTTGCCATCCTTGGCCATGAGACACTTGTGGCCGACGTTGGGGAAGAGGAGTCCCTTGGTGACGGCGATGTTGGCGGCGTCCTCGTCGGAGGAGGACTCGGTGGAGCTCTCGTCAGAGTCCCATTCCCGGCAAACATGGGCATCGCCGCCCTTCTTCTTGTAGTACTTCTTCTTTTCTCTCCTCTTTCCCTTCTTGTCGTCGCCCCTGTCACTGTCACTAGACATAGGACATTTTGCAATAAAATGACCGGGCTTACCACACTTGTAGCAAACCTTCTTGGAACGGGATTTGTAATCCTTCCCCTTCCGTTGCTTGAGGATTTGCCGAAAGCTTTTGATGATTAAGGCCATCTCCTCATTGTCGAGCTTGGAGGCGTCAATTGGTTGTCTACTTGGTGTAGACTCCTCCTTCTTCTCCTCCGTGGCTTTGAAGGCCACCGGTTGCGCCTCGGATGTGGAAGGTTCGTCAAGCTCGTTGATCTTCTTTGAGCCCTTAATCATGCATTCAAAGCTCACAAAATTCCCGATAACTTCCTCGGGGGTCATTAGTGGATATCTAGGATTACCACGAATTAATTGAACTTGAGTAGGGTTAAGGAAAATAAGAGCTCTTAAAATAACCTTAACCACCTCGTGGTCGTCCCATTTTTTGCTCCCGAGGTTGCGCACTTGGTTCACCAAGGTCTTGAGCCGATTGTACATATCTTGTGGCTCCTCCCCTTAGCGAAGACGGAAGCGACCGAGCTCCCCCTCGATCGTTTCCCGCTTGGTGATCTTGGTGAGCTCATCACCCTCGTGCGCCGTCTTGAGTAGGTCCCAAATCTCCTTTGCGTTCTTCAACCCTTGCACTTTGTTGTATTCCTCCTTGCTTAGAGAGGCGAGGAGAATGGTTGCGGCTTGGGAGTTGAAGTGCTCGATTTGGGCCACTTCGTCCGTGTCATAATCCTCATCCCCTATTGATGGTACCTGTGCTCCAAACTCAACAACATTCCATATACTTTTGTGGAGTGAGGTTAGATGAAATTTCATTAAATCACTCCACCTAGCATAATCTTCACCGTCAAAAGTTGGCGGTTTGCCTAATGGAACGGAAAGTAATGGAGTATGTCTAGATGTACGGGGATAGTTTAAGGGGATCTTACTAAACTTCTTGCGCTCTTGGCGCTTAGAAGTTACGGACGGTGCATCGGAGTCGGAGGTGGATGTTGATGAAGTGTCGGTCTCGTAGTAGACCACCTTCCTCATCCTCTTGTGCTTGTCTTCTTTCCGATACGACTTGTGAGAAGAAGATTTTTCCTTCTTCTCGTTGTGGAGAGAAGAGGAAGATCTTTTCTCCTTCCGCTTAGAGGAGTCCTTCTTCTTCTCCCTTCTCTTTGTGCGGGACTCTTCCGATGAAGTGCTCCCTTGGCTTGTAGTGGGCTTGTCGCCGGTCTCCATCTCCCTCTTGGTGTGATCTCCCGACATCACTTCGAGCGGTTAGGCTCTAATGAAGCACCGGGCTTTGATACCAATTGAAAGTCGCCTAGAGGGGGGGTGAATAGGGCGAAACTGAAAATCTCAAAAATAATCACAACTACAAGCCGGGTTAGCGTTAGAAATATAGTAGAGTCCGCGAGAGAGGGCGCAAAACAAATCGCAAGCGAATAAAGAAGTGAGACACGCGGATTTGTTTTACCGAGGTTCGGTTCTCTCAAACCTACTCCCCGTTGAGGAGGCCACAAAGGCCGGGTCTCTTTCAACCCTTCCCTCTCTCAAACGGTCCCTCGGACCGAGTGAGCTTCTCTTTCTCAAATCACTTGGGAATCAAACTTCCCGCAAGGACCACCACACAATTGGTGTCTCTTGCCTCGATTACAAGTGAGTGTTTGATCACAAGAAAGAAAGCCAAAGAAAAAGAAGCGATCCAAGCGCAAGAGCTCAAATGAACACTACAAATCACTCTCTCTAGTCACTAGGGCTTTGTGTGGAGTTGGGAGAGGATTTGATCTCTTTTGGTGTGCTTTGCAATGAATGCTAGCTCTTGTATAGTGGTTGGAAGTTGGAAAACTTGGATGCAATGAATGGTGGGGTGGTTGGGGTATTTATAGCCCCAACCACCAAACTTGACCGTTGGTGGAGGCTGTCTGTCGATGGCACACCGGACAGTCCGGTGCACACCGGACATGTCCGGTGCCCCCGCTACGTTATCAATGCCGTTGGATTCTGACCGTTGGAGCTTCTGACTTCTGGGCCCGCCTGGGTGTCCGGTGCACACCGGACAACGACTGTTCATTGTCCGGTGCGCCGGTATGGGCGTTCCTGACGACTGCGCGCGCAGAGCGCGCATTAAATGCGCCGCAGGTAGCCGTTGGCGCCGAAGTAGCCGTTGCCCCGCTGGTACACCGGACAGTCCGGTGCACACCGGACATGTCCGGTGAATTATAGCGGAGCGGCTGCCGCGCGAACCCGAGGCTGGCGAGTTGAGGAGGCCGCGCTTCCTTGGAGCACCGGACACTGTCCGGTGTACACCGGACAGTCCGGTGAATTATAGCGAAGCGGCCTGAGAAATTCCCGAAGGTGGCGAGTTCGAGTTGGAGTCCTCTGGGCGCACCGGACACTGTCCGGTGTACACCGGACAGTCCGGTGCCTCCAGCCAGAGGTGCCTTCGGTTGCCTCTTTGCTCCTTTGTTGAATCCAAAACTTGATCTTTTTATTGGCTGAGTGTGAACCTTTTGCACCTGTATAACTTATACACTAGAGCAAACTAGTTAGTCCAATATTTGTGTTGGGCAATTCAACCACCAAAATTATTTAGGAACTCGGTGTAAGCCTAATTCCCTTTCACAATCATACTATTTGGTGATCGACATAGCTAGATTAAACTTACCATTCTTTTAGATTTTTGGAGCATGTCGTTGCCACCAAACTTGTGGTTAGGATTGGTTCCTCGACATTGCCTGTGATGCGCTGATGCTTTCTAGAAGCCTTCAGAAGCCCAATGTCGACACCAAGCATAGTACGCATCTGAAACGGGTGCCATCCATGGAACCATCACCTGCACACACAATGTTACATATTATACCAATCACAACAATTAATAAAAAGGGCATTATTTGGATTCATATAGTGATCATCACTACATTGAATACTAACCTCACGATATTGATCCTTAGTCAAATATATCTTTGAGGACCCTTGCTTTTTATTCAAGGGGCGTGCTTCTTCTAGATGATTTTGAAAATATAGGTTTGTAGCCTGAATTCTCGCGTAGTATATGGCATCCTTCACCAGCTCTTTGCGTTGTTTTGGAACACACGTTTAGCATGTCCCATGTAATCCTCTCTGTCAGGCAACCGATATCAAAGCTACAACATAAAGAATACAAATACGATGGTATAAGTCATAGAAATATTAAGAAACATAACAAAAACAATAAATAATTCATACCCAAAAGTCATGACGCACAAGTCCCTATCTGTCGGTGTGGTCTCGTTCCTTTTTAACTTGTACTCGTCCCAGGTACTGACGAGCACCTCATCGACACTATCTCCGTCTGACACCTTCACTATACCAGGGTAGTGAAGGCAGCAAAGAGAACCGAACGTAAGGTTAACCTGAGTGTGGTGTCCCTTGCCGTCAATGGACAGATCCTCCCAATTCCTGCATTACACAAAAACATTAACAATACACATAATAGTTATATGAGACAAGTTAATATATTACACTCACCGATCTCCATGAGGCATGATTAAGATCCTATCAACCTCTCGCTCTATCGCGAGACGAAGCTTTACTGAGTGGCTTTTTCTTGAGCGATGTGTGCGTGTCGCTGAAGAGCTCCTGAGTCCTGATGCATCATCCATCGGGTTGTCAGCCGGTTGGGCCTCTTGGGCCCACTGGTCCCACACCTGTTGCTGCTCTCTCTGGTGGTCCCACTGGTCCCATGGATGGTGCTGCTACGCGGCCTGATCCCATGTCGCGTGTTGCACCTCCTCATTGTGCTGCACCTCCTCATTGTGCTGCTCCTCAGTGTGCTGCTCATCCTAGTACATACAACTCAAGATTTAGATATAGGTAAATATGTAAACAAATTTATTTGTACAAAATATGTTACCTCATCTCCATGTGTAGTGCTCAACAGCTCTCGACGTCTGCTGCTACTCGAAGAACTGCCCTGAAATAGGCCCAGGCCCTTGAACAACCCCTTCACTGACTTCTTTGACTTTGGCGGCATCGTGCATCAAAATAAGAAATTATTCATTAGTGGAATGTTAAAATGACATAATCCTTAAAATTAGAAACAAATGAAAGAACAAAATAATTTACTTGCCAAATATCATGAAAATCAGGATCTATTTGTTCTCTTCTATGCAGAGGTCGTCATGTAACTTTTCTCCTAATAGGTTGTCTTCTCCGTCTCTCGGGAAAAGTTAAGTTGTTAATGTCTACAACTAGGGAATCTAATGCGGGGGCAGGATCAATATGAAAACTAGTTGGCAACTCTTCTTCTTGAAACACCTCATCAACCTGCTCAAGGTGCCCAAATTGATATTCATCCTCACCAGGAGTGTATAGGCGTTCACGGGGATTTACATTGTACACAACCCTCCATGTAGACAACTTTTTGCATGGATATGTCGAGAAATAAACTTGGTCTGCTTGATGGGCAAGGATATATGTGTCGTGTCCTTGAAGCAATTTTTCAGGTTGGATTTGTGTCATCCCAAATTCGGTCCTATAATACTTCAGGTCATACCATTTACACTCAAAGAAAACTAGCGCTAAAGGCTTATTTCTAGCAAATGTAATCTCGATTATATTTTTGATTTTTCCATAATAGCAGGCTTCGTGTCCTTCCATGTCGGTTGCCCTAGTAACGACTCCACTATTTTGAGTGGCAGCCATAGGATGACTAGATTCGAAAATACTTGAACAAAAGCGATATCCATTGACGTCGTAATGTCCATAGCTTTTGGTAGTTACGCTTCCAATAGATAACTGACGTAAGTCATCATTCAAATTCATTTCCTCCCCAAGCTGTCAATTATGCCACAAAGCATTAGCAAATTGTGTAATATTAGTTAACTAAAATTAGGTCTCAGAGCCACATAATTGAGACATACATGGTCCCAAAGCCATATAATTAAATTAGGTCGCCCATGCATTCCATCACGTCGCAATTTGTCTATGTCTCTCGCTGTTGGCCTACCGAGACACCTCATGTTTTGTTCATCAAACTCACTGTCAAATATTATTGTAGGACATGAGATATTTGACAACATAAACTAATTCACATATAAACAATTTAAGGAAATAAGTCTTACACAAAGTATTTCTCCACCTCAGGCATATTCGTGAACAGGTACAGTAAAGCAGACTTCCGTTCTTCCATAGTGAGGTGATATGCCTTGGGTGAACCAATGGCTTTGTTGTTTGTTTGAAAAATCAAAAGACCACTACATAGAGGCATCTCTCGTTCATCATCATGGTACCTCTTCTTTCGAGCAAATACATTATGTTCTTCTGCAAAGTAACAACTTGTGAAGTGTGCTACCTCCTTCAGTTTAAATTGTTCTGCAATACATCCTTCAACTCTTGCCTTATTGCCTACCATTGCTCTAAGCTTCTTTAATGCTCTTTCTATATGAAACATCCATCTATACTGAACAGGACCACCTAACTTAGCCTCGTATGGAAGATGTATTAATAGATGCTGCATAGCATTGAAGAAACCCGGTGGGAATATTTTTTCGAATTTGCACAAAAGCACCAGTGCCTCTTTCTCCAGCTGTTCCATCACATCTCTTCTGATTTCTTTAGCACACAGCTGTCTATAGAAATAGCTAACTTCAGCTAATGTTTTCCACACAACATCAAAAATATACCCACGAAACATTACATGCATGAGCCTTTCAATAATTATGTGGAAGTCATGGCTCTTCAGTCCATTCATCTTCATTGTCTTCAAATTCATAGATCTTCTAAAACCAGCAGCATAACCATCAGGGAATTTTAGATCCTTCACCCTCTTCATCACTTCTTTCCGTTGCTTAGGTTTAAGACAAAAGTTAGCTTTTGGTTTGCCTCCGTTTTCTCTAAGCACTTGGGTTGGACGATCACATATCACGGCTAAGTCCATGCGTGCCTTTTCATTACCTTTCGTTTTATCCAGGAAATCCATGCATGTATTTATGAGGGCTTGGCAAAAGTGACTCTCTTGATGCATGACGTCGAAGTTGTGCATCAAAATCAATGACTTAGCATAAGGAAGCTCCCACAAGCCACATATGTGAGTCCAGTTATGCTCCTCACCAAAACCTTGATACCTTTTCCCACTCTCGTCTAGGACAAGTTTCCTATGCTCTTTTGTAATTTCTATCCCACTATGTCGCTTAGGCGGTCCCTTCATGACAATGGTGCCCTTCTTAAACTCCTTTCTCTGCCTTCCGAAGGGGTAATTGAAGGGTAGAAAACATCTATGGCAATCAAACTAAAATATCTTGCCACCAGCACTAAGATGAAAACAATATGTATCTTTAGCACAATAAGGACACGTCAGTCTACCATGCATGCTCCATCCAAAGAAAATACCATACGCCATAAAATCATGAACCGAGAATAGATACACAACACGAAGATTGAATTTCTGCTTCTTGAAGCAGTCATAGGCTTCCACTCCTTGCCTTAGCTTCTTTGACTCTTCAATCAGTGGTTGAAGCATCACATTGAGGCGTACGCTAGGATGCTCAGGCCCAGGTATAACAAGACATAGGAACATAACCTCATATTTCATGCAAAGAGCAGTTGGAAGGTTGTACGGTATGGCAATGATAGGCCAACATGAATACGACGCAGCGGTCATATTGAAAGGCATGAAACCATTAGTTGCCAAGCCGATACGAACGTTTCTTGCATCGCTGGCAAACTCTGGATCAAAGTTGTCAAGAGCCTTCCATGCATCACCATCTAACGGGTGCACCATTAACCCATCTTGTCTGTCCGTACAATCTTTATGCCACCTCATGTATATAGCGGTCTTCCTCGAGAGAAACAAACGTTTCACTCTAGGAGTGAGAGGCATGTATCAAAGCTATTTATGTGCAACCTTTGTCACTACCTTCTCCCCATCTTCATTTACAAGCTCCACGTACTTCAACTTCCCACATTTTAAGCATTTCTGCTCTCTGTCATGTTCCTTCCAAAAAAGTGTGCAGTTGTCCTAGGAAACATCAATCTTCTCATACTCCATACCAAGATCTTCAAGCAATTTCCTGGACTGGTACATGTCTTTAGGCATCTTGTGACCCGTAGGAAGAACCTCACTAATCAAATCCACGAGCTCTTGTAACAATTAATAGAGAATGCAAACTTGGACTTGATTGACATTAGTCATGTCATGAATTCGAGAATGGTCACATCGATGTGCCCATGAAGAGGCTCTTTTGATGCTTTGAGGAGGTCGAAGAACTTCTAATCCTCCGGTGTTGGTGAATCATGATGATCTGGGGCCAATTCAGGCTACATATCCTCAAGTATATGGTCCATCCTATCAACATCTTCACCGTCATCAACTTCTACTTTTGCTGCTCGTTCAAGGCATGACTCCCCGTGGAGATACTAGACCATATAGACTGGCACAAAACCATGCGAGCATAGGTGTAGTGTGACCTACCTCTTGATGTGGCTCATCATATTTCTATATTTATTGCATGGATACCTAATATTATCTATTTGTGACAAAGCAGCTGCATGTTCTAGAAACATCTAAGTATTGGCAAACCATTCACTTTTGTGACACCCACCTTTATTGAAACCTTCAAACATCCAATCTTGTCTATCACCCATTATTGTAGCTGTGTACGAGTAAGAGTGCGTGTGAGACATTCATGTTTCTACATGTCACACATACCATGTATGGTATATATATAGTTGCAACAATGAGGTAGTATAATCAATACTTACATACATGACATTCATCAATTAACAATATTCACAACAATTAATATTTGCAATAATTACTATTGGTGCAGTGGTTAATCTTTTCTTGAGTTCCTCAAAATATTTCTGGCATGCTTCATCCCACTTAAACTCTTTACCATTCTCCAGTAGTGAGGTAAGAGGTTTCACTAACTTGTAAAAACCTTCAACAAATCTTCTGTAGTATCCTGCCAATCCAAGAAAACTTCTGATGTTGGACGCATCCTTTGGTTGCTTCCAATTTATTATTTCACTTATCTTTCCTTGATCCACTTTAACTCCACCATCAGTAACAATATGTCCTAGGAAAGCAACTTCCTTCAACCAAAAATCACAATTTGAGAAATTTGCATACAATTGGTTGTCACAAAGCTTTTGTAGGACTAGTCTTAGATGATCTTCATGTGTTTCTTCATTCGGAGAGTATACCAGTATGTTGTCAATGAATATGACCACAAACTGATTTAGATATTCCTTGAATACTTTATTCATCAAGTTCATAAAGTTTGCTGGTGCATTAGTCAGTCCAAACGACATGACCAAAAACTCATATAGTCCATATCTCGTCGTGAAGGCTGTCTTGGGTACATCTTCTGCTCGAATCTTTAACTGATGATATCCCGACCTTAGATCTATCTTCGAGAATATCTTAGCTCCCTTCATCTGATCAAATAAATCTTCAATCTAAGGTAATAGGTATTTATTCTTAATTGTTGCTGTTGGAGACTTGTTCTCAAATGCTATGAATTAAGAACAAGGCAATATAAAATGTTAAAGGTTAATGCCCTTCGTCCTTCGAAGCATTATTTCCCTTACGATATAATGATCTTCAGACAAAGGTCGTGAAGGACGAACCTTCATCATCACAGAGTATATTAATGAAAGGAGAAGCATATGAAATACATTAAACAACATGGATTATCATATGACATTTCTAAAATATATTCCTTTTTAGTTATCATGAATAAACAGGAACAATATTGAATTACATTTATACCTTCGACTTTGACAGAAGGTAAGAATCCAAGCGTGACGCACAAGAGAATTCAAGTCAGCGTGAACAGTACGAGGGTACTGTTCACCTATTTATAGGCACAGGACACAGCCTGCTCAGAATTACATTTATGCCCCTGATGACAGGTTACAATCGTGACACAATCATCATGGACTGAACGGTCTTTTCCTCTTCAAGTCGGTGTGGCCCTTCGTCTTAAGTCATGTCGCTATGCCGAAGCTCCCTGTAACTTCGGCGTGTACCTTCGCGTTGAGTTTGATTATACACTGATCTTTCGAAGGTGCTTCTTCTTAAAGGACCTTCGGCGACGAAGCAGGCCCCCAACAGTAGCCCCTTCGCGGTACTAGATCGTTTTTCGTAACGAGCTTGATCCATGAAAAATCCTCAAGGCTTCGGAATGCCGAAGGTCCGAAAAACACCTTCCCTGAGCTCGTTGCCGAGAAACGATTAAAATATTCTAGGCGCAAGGTGGCCCACTACACAGCGGGAAGTGGTCCACCGTTCAACGGGTGCGGGTGACTGTTCGACGGGTGCGAGCCACCTTGGCGATTCACCTTCCCACCTAGATCACTATATAAACAAACGGGTAGGTGTGAAGTTACCACAACATTCATTGCCATTACAATGTTGTGCTGTTGAAAAACTTGACCATAGCCGAAGCTTTTTCACCGCATTCTCTAGCGAATCCGTCACTTTGAATTAGCTTCGTCAAAAGAGGGAGCTTCGTCAAAACTGTAAAAACATTAGCTTCGTAAAAACCACAAAAAGATCTATTCAAATGGCCAGAGTACGCTCGACTACGAGGGTAACCCGTGAAGGAGAGGATACTTAAGCCACCGAGACAACTCCAATCTCCAAAGTCATGAGGCAATCGGGGTTAGTTGTGACAGAGGGGGCCATTGAAGAAGGTGCGCCTACTGTCGAAGCTGAACAAGCTGATGTTGAGGAAGAAAATGCTGATGAAGAAGAAGAAGATTATAGCATTCTGATCCCATCAAAACCCAGCCACTTAGATTTTGAAAATTCTACTGTGTCTGAGGCTGATATGGCCATGATGATAAAGCTGGCTACTTCAGAGAAGCTGAGAAGAAGCTTATTCGCTTTGCCGGGGAAGAAGCCACTCCAACATCGAAGGATGACGAAGTAGTAGTTTACAAAAGCTTTTTCAGAGCAGGATTGTTTCTGTTGCACGAGATGATTGGAGAAATTTTGGATAATTATGAAATCTATCTTCATCAGCTGACCCCTAACGCTATTGTTAGGCTCAACATTTTTATCTGGGCCCTTCGCAGTCAAGGAATGGACCCAAATGCTGAAGCTTTTTGCCGAGTGCATGAACTACACTACCAAACAAAGGCCATAGAAGACGGGCTTCATGAAAATTTTGGTCGTTATAACTTCGCGTATCGCAAGGATACGAAGGCCCCGGTCCTTAGCTATCGGACCAAATGGCCAACTGGCTAGAAAAGTGAGTGGTTTTATATCAAGGCTGACGAGAAAAAGAGAGAGAAACTGAAGACGCTGGTCATGAGCCCGTTGAGTTTAAGCTTCGGGATGACCCGACCTTTGTGCAACATGAAGCCAGGGCTACCATGCTAGCTAGCTATAGCAGAATTCAGAGTGGTGGCTGAACATGTCAGCACCAGAGGTCTAGTGCAAGAATACTTGGCGAATAGGGTATCTCCAACATTGAGTGAATGGAGTGTGCCGAAGCTGAAAGGAACAAAGAAGAAGGGTGAACTTGTTCGATTGCCCTATCGTTTCAAGTTTGAGAAACAATTCAAAGAGCCCTGCCAAGAATGGCTAGAGATGATTGAGACTATGTGCAATGAGATTCTAGGCAACTATACCAAAAAGGAAGATCAATTGATGACTGCTGCTTTCAGCACCCGACCAAAAAGAAGGTTGAATCGAGTAATGGATGCTTTAAATTTTGAATACCCTGACTATGAACGATTAAACAAGGGTGCCGAAGGGTCAAAGAGAAAAAGGGTTGTCAGTATTATGTGCAGACAGGCTACTAGGATGATAAAAGAGGATGAAAAAGCCTTGAAAAAGAAGAAGTCTAGTCCTGAACCGAAGATGGTGACGTCGAGGAAAAGAAAAAGCGCAACTCTAGAGCCGAAGGTGGCTGAAATAGAAGAGGAAACTCCGTCGACGCCTTCTGTTGCAGAAGTAGAAGAAATTTTAAAGGTAATGACCGAATCCTTACCTATCAAGCTGCTAAGTCCTCTGGGGCCGAATCTAACGAAGCTTTTACAGAAGAAGGACGAGCCTTCGGTAGAGAAAAAGGTGGCTGGTCCAAAAAAGCAAAGAATTGTTACTGTCATGCAAGCTATTAAGGAAACATCACCACTGGCCTCAACATCAAAAATGACACCCGCTACCGAAGCTGCGACTTCTGCTGAGGCCGCGCTTGCCGAAGCTACCAATCTGGAGAGTACGTTATCTGATATCGATAAAGTGCTCTTGGATTTGGCCACGGAGGAAGTTGTTGCGGCTACAGAGGGAGTCCTGGCTGTAGAGAAAACTGCTGCAGTTATAGAAGAAGCCATGGCCGCAATGCCTGGAAAAGGAAAAGAAATTGCCGAAGATACTTCAGAAGATCAAGGCTTCTGCTTTCAAAATTTAATTGGTCAAGAATTATCGAAGGCTAAAAAGGAGGAGCTGCAGGAGTATGCTATATCCTGTGGCAACCAGCCAGGAGCCATGCTCTTCGGCAGAATTAACGAAGAAGCCTTAGGATGTATTCGAGATCAAACTGGGGTGAAGATTATCAGTACTCTATCAAAGAGTGTTGGTTTTCCAAAGCTTGAAGCTGACATCAGCAGCTACCAACGACAGCATATCGTCGGCAACTTATTCTATTCTAATTTTAAGGTAAAGTTTTTTCCTCAACTTTTTATTGTTTTGCAATGAAGCAAAGATTTCTGATGAAGGTTATTTTGTACAGAGTATGTTATTAAGCAAGGCGCTAAGAATGCAGCAAGATATTGAAGATAAAAAGAATGAGATTATAATTGAAGGTTTGGAGAAGAAAATCAAAGATCAAGAAGCCTCTTTAGAGAAGAAAGACTTTCTCCTTCAGACAATGGAGGGTTCATTGGCGGAAGCCCAAGCCGAAGTTGCTAAATTAAATGATGAACCCCTCAAAAAATCAGAAAGCTTTGAGCAAGAAAAGAAGAGTTTTGATGCGAAGCTTGAAGCCGAAATCAAGAAAAGTTCGAACCTGCAAAAATTGTTGAAAGAGCTTCAGGACAGATGCTTGAACTTCGGCATCCGATGTGTGCAATGGCTGAAACAGGTCTTCAACTCGGTGGGAGCTAGCTCTGACAAATTTGAACCTTCGGTTGAAGACCTGCCAAGCACCTTCGAACATATTGAGAGCGAAGTTGAGGCGCTTGACGAAGTAATAGCTGGGCATGGTGACTTCTGTGCCCTGCTGGCTTCTTGTGGCATAGCTGTAGCTTTTGTGAAGACTGGTTGCACGCACGGAAAGTTTGTCAATAGACCAAACTTCAGCTTATCACCAGCGGACTTGAATGATATCCCTAGCCTAGCCCGAAGCATTGGAAATAGATTTATAACACAAATTTGGACGAAGGGTGGGCAGGACTTAGCTGGTGACGAAGCTCGAAGTCACGTTAAGTCGATATTAAGCTTGTACCTGTTTCTTACCTTCTCCTGAGATTACTATTTTACCTTATATCGTTTTGTTGTGTATAGGATGATGATGCCGAAGGTCAATAAACCGAAGCTTGACAGAAAACTGATGAAGCTGCTGCACCAATCTTTTAGAGACATTCAAATTACCCTTGTAAAAGATATTGTAATTTAGGAATGAAACATTACTCTGTAAATTTGTCTATACCTTGTAGTATACTTTTACCTTTTCATCCGTGAGTGAATTGCTTTGATGTGTATGAAACTTGTATCTTTTGAGCCGAAGGCAAAAAACACCTTCCCTCCTTTTCGTACACAACGAAGCATATCTTTGCTTCTTTATACTCATCGGAGCCTTGTCATCAAAGTCGAAGCATCTGTTTATAGTTTATGATATGATGATGATGATGATGATTCTACGAATGTCTACATGAATGTATATGAATGCATGAATGATGCGATGTAATGTGCAAATGAATGTCCAAATACACGCATACGAAGCCACATCCGGACTCTGCATCTTCTTAGGAATGTCTTTCGAGTCTTAAGCTCTACATCCCCTTAGGAACGTCTTTTGAGCTTCTTCACCTTCTATTTTGGTGGTATAAGTTCTGCATCCCCTTAGGAACGACTTTTGAACTTCTTCGCCTTATATTTCGACGGTATAAGTTCTGCATCCCCTTAGGAACGACTTTTGAACTTCTTCGCCTTATATTTCGGTGGTATTTGGCTCTGCATTCCCTTAGGAATGACTTTTGAGCAAAAAACTTACGCTGCGCTCCCTTAGGAATGACTTTTTGTAGCTTCGTCATGCTCTGCATCCCCTTGGGGACGACTTTTGAGCTTCTCCCTGCCTTTTCTCTCTCTTTTTTCTATGCACTCGATGGTGCATGCTCAGATTTTATATTTTACATCCTTTTGGGGGATTTGGCTCTCATGGAGCTAAATAAGAAAGAAAAAAATTACAAGCTATGGCCCCATTAATAACCTTTCTCCCCCTTCGGAAAGGAAAAGGGTGCCATAGAAAAAAATGAAAAAAGATTACATCAAATTATACATAATATCACCGAAGCTCATTCGCTTTCCAAGATCTAGGTATGTCGTTGCCGTCCATATCCTTCAATCTGTAAGAACCGAGCCTCGACAAAGATACCACCAGAAAAGGCCCTTCCCACTTCAGCTGCAATTTGCCTACCATGTCCGGATTGGCCACTCTTCGAAGCACCAAATGCCCTGGCTTAATATTTTTCAACCGAACTTTTCTGTCATGTCATTTTATTGTTTTGGCTTGATATTTGTTGATGTTTTCCACAGCTGGAAGTCTGGTCCCCTCTATAGTATCTTTTGCTATGTGATAATCAGCTTCGTCTTCTGCCGAAGCTAATGTTCTTATTGACCCTGCTTTAGCTTCTTCTGGAGTTATAGCTTCATTACCAAGTAATAGTTTGAAGGGTGTAAAACCTGTTGATCTTGATGTGGTTGTATTGTGACTCCAGACTACTTGAACCAACTCGTCAGGCCACTTTCCTCTGGGCTGGTTGAAGATTAGCTTCATTATTCCCGTCATTATAATGCCATTTGCTCTTTCTACCAGCCCGTTCGACTCCGGATGCCTAACTGATGCAAAGTGAATTTTCATGCCAATTTGGTCACAGAAATCCTTGAATGTTTCAGCATCAAACTGTGTTCCATTGTCCACAGTTATGACCTTCGGCACGCCGAAGACACAAACAATATTTTGCCAGAAGAATTTCAGGACTATAACCGAAGTTATTGTAGCCAAAAGGCTTTGCTTCAATCCACTTAGAAAAATATTCTACAGCTACCACAACATATTTCAAATTACCTTGCGCTGGTGGAAGTGGGCCTAACAAATCCAATCCCCATCTTTGCAATGGCCAAGTAGGCTGTATTAGCTGAGTGAGAGACGAAGGTTGCTTCTAGTCTCTTGCACATTTTTGGCAATTTTCACATTTTTGTACTACCTCTACTGCATCCAAAGCTGCCTTCGGCCAATAAAAACCTTGTCTAAACACTTTTCCCAGCAAGGGCCTAGACCCAATATGAGATCCACACAGACCTGCATGTATCTCCTCCATTAATTCAATACCTTCAGCTCTGGATAAACACTTGAGGAGCGGAGAACAGACTCCATGTTTATACAATTCCCCTTCTATTATCACATATGGTCTTATCCTTGCTTCCATTCTCTTATTATAAGCTTCATCATCCGAAAGACAATTGCCTTGGAGGAAAGATATAATTTCAGTCCTCTAGTCTTCACTATGTACAGGGGAAATTGTGAGCACTGCCCTCTCTATAAGTCCAACCGAAGGTGCTTTTATTGTTTCAAAAAACACTTCCGAAGGTAAAAGGAGCCCCTGTGCCGCTAATTTGGCTGATAAATCTGCATGCTCGTTTTCTCCTCTTGGAATATTTTTGACAGAAAAACCTTCGAAAGATGCTTCCAGCCTTCGAACTGTATCCAGATATTTTTCAAGCTTCGGATCCCTCGTCTTACTACTTTTCTCTACATGACCAGAAATGACTTGAGAGTCAGTTTTAAGGATGGCCCTTCTTATTCCCATTGCCTTTAACTTAGGAGTGCTTCGTATTCAGCAATATTGTTTATACAACTAAAATCAAGCTTTGCTGCATAGCATGTTTTGATTTTTGAAGGCGCGATTAGGACTGCAGCTGCTCCTGCGCCAACGGTTCCCTAAGAACCATCGCAGAATACTGTCCAAGCTTCGGTGTCTTTATGGGTTTCTTCTTCCTGAGCCCCTGGCGTCCAATCAGCAATGAAGTCTGCTAATGCCTGGGACTAAATTGAGGATCTATGTACATAATCAATACTGAACTCATTAAGCTCCGCAGCCCATTTTCCAATCCTTCCAGTAGCTTCTCTATTCCTCATTATGTCCTTCAGAGGTTGTGACGAAGGAACAATTATGTGATATGCTTGAAAATAACGCCGAAGCTTCCTGGAGGCCATTAACACAGCATACCACACCTTCTCCAATTCTGTATAATTTTTCTTTGATAAGCTTAAAACCTCGGAGACAAAGTACACTGGAGCCTGCCTTTTGATTTGGCCATCTATCTTCTCCTGTACCAGAGCCGCACTAACTGTAGAGTGCGAAGCTGCCACATATAAGAGTAATGGAGCCCCTGGCAAAGGTGGAGTTAGTGTTGTTAGATCGATCAAGTATTGCTTCAACTCTTTGAAAGCTTTTTGCTGGGTCGGACCCCATTGAAAAACTTCTACTGACTTCAGTATTTCAAAGAATGCCAGATTTCTTTCTGCTGATCTAGATATGAATCTGTTTAATGATGCCAGTCTTCCTGCCAGCCGTTGGGCCCCCTTCTTTGTGCTTGGCGACTCCATCCGAAGGATAGCTTCAATCTTGCTCGGGTTGGCTTCAATTCCCTTCATTGATACCAAACAGCCAAGGAACTTGCCCTTCTTTACCCCAAAAACACACTTTTCTGGATTCAACTTTAAGCCAGCTTGCCTGAAATTGGCAAATGTCTCTTGCAAATCAGCAATGTGATTTTCTTGCTTCGCGCTTTTCACTATGATATCATCAACATAGGTCAGTACATTTCTGCCTATTTGAGAATGAAGGACCTTGGCTGTCATTCTACTGAAGCTTCCTCCAGCATTCTTGAGCCCCTCAGGCATTCGAAGGTAGCAATATGTGCCGCTAGGAGTTATGAAGCTAGTCTTCAACTCATCTTCCTTCTTCATCCAAATTTGATGATAGCCTGAGTAACAAGCTAATAGACTCATGAACTATGAAGAGGCTGCTGCATCTATAAGAGTGTCTATTCTTGGTAATGGGAACTCGTTCTTTGGACATGCCTTGTTAAGATCTATAAAATCAATGCACATTCTCCATTTACCATTGGCCTTCTTCACCATAATAGTGTTGGCTAGCCATTCTGGATATTTCACCTCTCTGATGACTCTAGCACTAAGAAGTCTCTTTACTTCATTCCGAGCACCTTCAGCTTTGTCTTCAGACATCTTTCGAAGCCTTTGTTTTCTTGGCCTGAAGGATGGATCCACATTGAGTGAATGCTCGATAACATCTCTGTTGACACAACAGAGATCATTGGCTGACCAAGCAAAGACATCTTTGTTGTTGAATAAAAATCTTATCAAAGTCTTCTCTTGCTCATCAGATAGCTGAGATCCCTACATCACCCTTTGTTTAGCTATGTCTTCGCATAGTAGCATAGGCTTCGGCTGATCTGCTGAAGCAGCCTTCTCTCTTTTGTGCTTAAACTGTTGACAAGCTTCGGCTTCGTCTATGTTATGGATTGCTTTTGAATCTGTCCAATTTCCTTCAGCCTTTCTGGCAGCTTCTTGGCTTCCATGGATAGTGATGGGCCCTTGTTCCGAAGGTATCTTCATACATAAGTACGCTGTATGAAGTATTGCTTCGAAAGCATTAAGTGTCCCTCTACCAACGATTGCATTGTATGGGTACTCCATGTCAACAATGTCAAAAACAACTTGCTCAGTTCTTGTATTGTGGACATAGTCAAAGGTAACTGCCATCGTGGTTTTGCCAAGTGCCACAATCTGTCTTCCCCCGAAGCCACAAAGAAGGTGTGTAGCATCATGAATCTTGTCTTCTGGCTCTTGCATCTGTCTGAAGGCCTTAGCAAATATGGTATCCGCTGCACTGCCTGTGTCAACCAGAACA
This sequence comes from Zea luxurians, assembly GCA_029449295.1. Taxonomy (NCBI): domain Eukaryota; kingdom Viridiplantae; phylum Streptophyta; class Magnoliopsida; order Poales; family Poaceae; genus Zea; species Zea luxurians. The sequence goes on along the minus strand of JAOPSE010000048.1, from coordinate 10,127,455 downwards.
TTATGAACCAGAAACCCCTTGATGACATAAGATATAACCATAGCATCATTGTGGGGGTAATCCTTGAGCTAAAGGTTCTCCTAGGAGAAGGTGATTGGGATATGGGACCATTTGGACTTGATGAAGGGTCCCTGCACCCCAACATGCTACACCCTTCTCTGTGCTTCCTTCTTCTACGTATTGTTAGCTGACTCTGAGCTTGAACCACCTGTTATCGGGAGCACTAGCTTCGTAGCCGAAGGTACTACAGCTTGGTTACTGAAGGAAGCCATCAGCTCAAAAGTGGAAGTGAGTTCACCGGAGGTGGGCACCAATGTTGGAGACTTGTTCTCAAATGCTATGAATTAAGAACAAGGCAACATAAAATGTTAAAGGTTAATGCCCTTCGTCCTTCGAAGCATTATTTCCCTTAGGATATAATGATCTTCAGACGAAGGTCATGAAGGACGAACCTTCATTATCACAGAGTATATTAATGAAAGGAGAAGCATATGAAATACAAAAGACAACATGGATAATCATATGACATTTCTAATATATATTCCTTTTTAGTTATCATGAATAAACAGGAACAATATTGAATTACATTTATACCTTCGACTTTGACAGAAGGTAAGAATCCAAGCGTGACGCACAAGAGAATTCAAGTCAGCGTGAACAGTACGGGGGTACTGTTCAACTATTTATAGGCACGGGATGTAGCCCGCTTAGAATTACATTTATGCCCCTGATGACTAGTTACAATCATGACACAAATCATCATGGACTGAACGGTCTTTTCCTCTTCAAGTCGGTGCGGCCCTTCGTCTTAAGTCATGTTGCTATGCCGAAGCTCCCTGTAACTTTGGCATGTACCTTCGCGCTGAGTTTGATTATACACTGATCTTTCGAAGGTGCTTCTTCTGAAAGGACCATCGGCGACGAAGCAGGCCCCCAACAGTAACTTCATTCAAACTTTTATAATCAACACACATTCTTCTCGAACCATCTTTCTTGCTCACAAATAGAACTGGGGCTCCCCAAGGGGATGAACTTGGGCGGATGAAACCTTTTTCTAGTAATTCCTCTATTTGTTTCTTCATTTCAACTAAATATTTAACATCCATTCTATAAGGTCTTTTTGAGATAGGTGCAGTTCCGGGTAATAATTCAATAGAAAACTCTATATCACAATCAGGTGGCATACCTGGTAATTCCTCCAGAAATACGTTTGGGTATTCACACACTACCTTGATATTTTCTAGGGGCTTTTCTTCTAGGTGATTTACCATTGTTTCTACTTCTGCATCTGTTGACATGTCTGTGCTAACTTGGATTCTATCACCTTGTGGACTTGTCAACAGAATTGTTCCTTTGGCACATTGTATCACTCCATCACAACTTTTCAACCAGTCACATCCAAGAATCACATCAATACCATTGGATCCTAGAACCACTAGGTTGACTAGAAAATCTATTCCTTGAATCTTGAGATTAACATGGAGGCATGAGTGTGTGGCTTTCATATCACCTCCCGATGAACTAATATGTAACATCTTCTTAAGAGGGTACTTTGGTATGTTATGTTTTCCATGAATGACTCAGTTATAAATGAATGAGATGCTCCAGGGTCACATAAAACTGAAGCGAGTATGGAGTTAATAAGAAACATACCATACACCACGTCGGCATCCTCAGGAACTGATTCTACTGTCACGTGATTAACCTTTCCTCTATTCTAGTTCTGCGGCATTTTGTTCTACGCAGATCCACAAGCGGGTGTGTTCTGGTCAGTTCTCTGACTGCTGTTCTTTTGAGGTGTCTGTTGATTGCGCCTTGGGCAGTTGTTAGCATAGTGGCCAAGTTCGCCGCACTTGAAACAACAATTAGGTTGGACTGGTGCGTTGTTGTTGCTTTTGGCCTGTGTGTTCACGACACTACCTTGACGAGTCTGTGAACTACCACCAGACCTTTGATTGGTCTGAGAGTTGTTCCTCTACTGATTCTAAGTTTGATTGCTTCTCTGACCTTGTTGTCTAGAGTGTTGCATTTGATAGTTGTTTCCACCCTGATTTCCAAAGCGAAACTGAGAACCCTACGAGTTGTTTTGGCATGTATTTATGCTAGACTGACCTTGAAACTTCCTTTTATGATCAGATAGTTCTCTTCTTTTGCTCTCAAGGCCAATTGCCATGTTCAGCAGAGTCTGGAAGTTGGGGAATGTGTGACTCTGCAGCTGATAGTTTAACGGTCCAATAAACCCTTCCAAGAAACGCTCTTGGCGCTTCTCGTCAGGATCCACTTCCTCCGGTGCGTATTGAGAAAGTTGGGTGAAACGATCCCAATACTCACTAACGGTCATATTCCCTTGAGTGAGGGAAAGGAACTCCTTCTTCTTGAGTTTCATAATTCCTGAGGGAATATGATGAGTGCAGAAGTTCACTTGGAACTCCTGCCAGGTTATAGTATCAGCATTGGCATGTGCCGCTGTGAAGGCATCCCACCAGTCGGACGCGGAGTCTTTGAGTCTTCCGGAAGCATATAAGACCTTCTCCCAGTTGTTACATTGGGTGATATCCTATTTCTTCCCAATGACCTTGAGCCAGTCATTGGCATCCAAAGGATCAACCGTATGAGAGAAAGCTGGCGGGTGATGGCTCATAAAATCCCGATGCTTGTCTCTAGCCTGGGGTACATTCTGTTGCTGCTCGTTCTATTGGTTCTACTGGTTTTGCTGAATCTGTTGCACAAACACAGTGAGTCCCTGCAGAAGCTGCATTTGAGCTGCGATAAACTGCTCCATATTAGGGTTCGATGGCGGTGGTGGCAACTACTGACCATGTAGATTCCTGTTGTTCCTAGGACCTGAGCGAGCGTTCACCATCTGCTTGGTTAGAAAGTGAAATTGTTAGAGGAGTGAGGAGTAAGAACGGTTCTAGAGGGGAATAGCTTATTATTTAAGTTAAATTTGTTTTTTATATGCTCTTATGGCCTTCATTCCATAAGACAACTGCACTCAAGCAAATAATCCAAATCCAACATTGCAACCAACACCATCACATGGTTGATATTATTATAAGCATAAATTATAAAAGAGGTGTTCATCGTCTGGCGTGAAAACTATCTTATTACAATTATAACTTAAAATTTAAAGCAACCTAGTGATGGATCCGGGTTTCCCATAGCGAATCCTCTTGCGGGGAGGGGACAACGCCATGGCGGGGACTTGGGCTTCAGGGGGATCCCGTCCTTGAAGTTGAGCTTCCAAGGCTGCAATCCTGGCATGGGCATCTTCTAGCTCTAAGTGCACCCTAGAGAGGTCCAGGGTAGCACTGTCTAGGTCTGTGTTAAGACCTGCCACTACGCCAGCAAGGGTGTTGAGGCAATCTTCTCCAGCTCCACCTGGAACGATGTTGGTCTGGCTCCCTCCACTCAGACGCAGAGGAAGATGCCTGTACTTCGTGTCATGCAGCAGCTGCCGGTAGGTGTGGCTGAGAGACCACAGAGTCCGCCTAGCAGCATCACTGACCGAAGTAGCATAGATGGATAGCGGTGTCAGGGACTCATGAGCTGAAAGAGTCCTGAACCCCTATCCCCTGCATCCATCACCCTGATGTGGATGCCAGTGATGTAGTAGCAAGCCCGGGGAGGCTCGCACACTGACCTTGTATCGTACAAGGGTCGGACGTAGGTTCCCAACACGTGCAAAACGTCATGCAGCAGGTTGGGGAAGTGTCCTGTCTCGAACATTGATGTATAATGTTTGGTGACAGGCTCAAACTCCATGAAGTAGTCCTACTAAACATCGTTGACTTATTCGTTGACGTTCTCATCATCAACCTCATCGTCGTCATCTTCATCATCGTCCCTAGAGTTGTCCGGGTCGTCGCCTCCGGGTGCAGTAGCTTGAACTGCTGGGGCAGGCGGTGCTAAGGTTGATGATCTAGCTGCGAAGGCCAGTGACTGCCAACGTGGTTGGCATAGGCAGAAGTTCCTTCAAGCTGTCCTCCAAGATAACTCCACTCTCCACTAAAATGTGAGGGAGATCCACCAGAATTTCCTCAACTACCACTGGGTAGACAGGAACTTGCCGTGACGGAGGGGCATAGTTGGTGTTGACTCGGGTGGTTTGAAAGGTACGAACCATCTACAAGCGAAAATGTCAACTCAATTGAATTTTAAAGAGGTAAGGTGTCACACCCGGTTTTAGGGGGCAAAACCGAATGCATAGCATATGTGTGTCAGGATCTATTTCCACACATATGTTGACATCACAAGTGTAATATATCAAAAGAACAATGCATAAAAGCATAAATAAATATTATATTAACATATTACACTTCGAACATACATAATGTCTTAACCTTTATTCATCAAAGTACAGCGAAACATGGACATCCATCCACAGGAAGATGACCAGGGGTATCACTAGACTAGCATCCATGGAGCTCAGCATCATAACTTCATCTACAAACTTCTGATCAAAATTGAAGCAAGGGTGAGCTCACTTATGGTCGGGGCTCAGCAAGTGGTTTGAAAATGCAAGGTAACAGGGTAAGGCTAAATTAAATGTGGTTAGCATTTTAGTTGGTCAACATTTTATTATCAACACCTGATTACTGGGTATAAGTATATAGCAGAGCCATATTAAGCATGAAATATTCATCAGCATATATGTCATCAACATAAATAATCACCAGCATAAGCTCAGAACCACTTGAACAAAAAAGGACCATGACTTATTTCCATCTTCAAGTTCAATTATCATGTGAGGGTCCAGGCTGTCTTAAACATGAGCACGACTGATATATCAGTTTTACACTCTACAGAGGTGGCACATCTTTACCCATGAGCCATGATTTCCTTCTAGCCCGGGTTAGCTAGACCTGTATTCACTTCCGAGGTGAATGGCTAGGGTCTCACTACGAGACTTTTCCCTAGAGTCCTCATTATGCAAATGCTGGAAATGGTCAAACTACATAAAGCACACCTGGCGTAACCAACTTATAGACCAGTCTATAGGGTAAAGCTTGGAAACTATGCCCGTATCCAATCTGCCTGAGCCAGAAATATAAGCGCTTGGCAGATGCCCTCGTTCTGGTCGACCATGACCAGCACCCAACATAAGACTTCCCTAATTATTTATCCAAGGGCGTCCCATACCACCCTCATGGTAGCACTGGTTTCCTGGGTGGTCATTCCATGTTCCAATTAAATCATATGATCTTGCTTAATCGTCGGATTAGCAACAATAATGTAAACTTATCATTTGGAACATTAATATCACAAACAGGAGTGACTGCATAAAGTTAAACATTCACTTATGATAAACTAAGATATAAGTCTAAATAGGATTTATGTGAAAAATATGATTATTATTAAACACCTATTTTATGGAAAGCTAGGTTATAGGCCCTTAAGTGGATTTTCATGCAAAAGATAATGAACAAGTAACTATCTTTTATTTTTATTAGAAATTACATGGTCTATATTCTTTATTAAGAAAACAATATGTAAACTAACATTTTAATTATCAAAAGGACATGAACACTAATTTCTTTATTTTATCCTTTAGGAAAAACTAAATGATATATGGATTCAATTTGATGAACGGATTAATCACGCTTATATTACTAGTTAGGACAAATTGAAATGTAAGTCTAATTAATAAATTGTGAGAAAAATATAAATAATTTATTGATTATATTTAGTTTCAATTTAGGAACATATGACCTAAATCATTTGAAAGGAAAACTGTAAAAACTATCATTTTAGATTATAAAAGCAATGCCACTAATTAATCCATTTTAACGTTCATATTCGAAAAAGCCCTATATTACTTTTAAACATTGTGAGACATAATATATCATCATTTATAAGAACTTGAATATGGGGTTAAGTTAATTTTTATGGGAATGTAATTGGACATATATTTATTTTTATTAGGAAACATATGGTCTACATATTCTTTTAAGTTTCTATTTAATATGGCTATACTTAAACATCTACAACGAACCTCGTTAAATCAAAAACATGATATCAATAAAAAATCATTTTAAATTAGAAACAATTTATCTACTTCATTAGTAAGAAACCTATGTTTATCAACATAACTATCATTTCTTTATTAGGAAAGTATGAGCGCCTAATTAAGTTATTTTAACATTATAAAATTCTATTCTTTCGGTTTTCTCCTTTCTTTTCTGAATAAAAATTATACGTATAGCTAAAATATTTATAAATCTCCTAACATTAATATTCTAAGAATTAATGTAAATTACAAATTGGGACTTTTAATAACATATTCATGGTTATTATGACATAAATAAATATTTTACTAATTCTAAGTAATTAAGTGTTATTCTTATGAATACATTTATAGTAAAATCTATATCTTCATCTGACCAGGAATACGTCGCCTAGTATTTCTTATATTTTTCTTATATCAATAAAATTATACTTATTTCAATACTAACCAATATCATTCCGTGTGCTAGAGCGAGGTTTAATTGTAAACGTATTCTAGTATGAAAATCACAGAGGTAGTGAATAGTGACCGTATTCATTTTTAAAATTATAAAATCATACACATATTCAAAACATTGTCGCGGGGTTCGATTTTGGCTACATGTATACATTGAAATATCTAAAATCATACACGTATACACATATCCCGAAATTAATTGAATTCACAAACCAGGGGCTAAATCGCAAATTTGCCTTCTTCTACCTTGGAGCTTTTGTTCATGCGCAGGAATGGAGGTTGACGAGCAGGGAGGGCTCCGCGGTCTCGGCGGGCAAGGCACGGGCGCGATCGAGATGGCCGGGGACGGGCGCGGTCGTTGGTGAGCGCGGACGGAGCTCCGGCGGCGTGGTCGGCAGCGAGCAAGGGAGTGAGGAGCGTGTGAGAGAGAGGGAGCTCGGGGAGGAAGAAAGGAAGGGACTCGGCCGAATTTTATAGGGAGGGAGAGAGGAGATGAGAGGGCGCCGGGGAGGGAAGAACGGGTGACCATCAATGGCTTTAACGTCGCCATTATCACCTTTAAAGGGGAGAGGAATGGGGAGGGAAGAGAAACAGAAGCTTTGAAGCTCCATAACACGAAGACAAACGAACAACAGGGTCGAGGTCACTCGGTCCTGGTGCGATTGACTCGGCTGTGGGGCGCTGGGCACGAGGCGGTTCGGCTGCGGCCTGGCTTGGCGCGGCGGCGTCGGGTTCTGTGGCTCGGGGCTGGGCCAGGGTCAGGGGAGCAAGGGCAGGGCCCGATGGCCTGGTGTGAGGCTGGGCACGGAGGGAGGCGGATGGGCGCAGGTGGTTCTTAGCGGCACGGCGGCTCGGGCGGTGGGGTTCCTGGCAGCGCGGTCAGGGAAGGGAAGGAGGAGGTAGAAGGGGAGAATGGACAGGTGGGGCCCACGCATAAGAGAGAGAAGGGTAGGAGGAGAGGATTCCTGGCGGCGGCTGGAACGCAGTGAGAGGCGCGGCGGTTTGCAAATGGGCCCTAGTGGGCCATTAGGGTTAGGGTTAGGTTAGGGGTTTTTTTTCTTTTTTTTTCTATTCCTTGTCTAATTTCAAAATATATTTTTAAATAACCCTAAAATTCATAATAATTATACCAAAATTATTTATAAATAAAATATTTATTTTTGGACTAATAATTATTATATTATTTATTTGGATTTTCATTTAAGAAGAAATGCTATTAAATATCCAAAATCAATTATGAGCAATAAAAAATTATTCCAAAAGCAAATAAATAGCAAACACTTGAATGAAAAATTTATTGCCATAATTACCATTAATAACTAAATGCATTATTTTTAGTTGATGGTTTTCTTATAGTGTTACAAACCTACCCCTCTTAAAAGAATCTCGTCCTCGAGATTAAGGAAGGCTAGCACGAAAGCAAAGGAGATACATGGTTATTTGTAGGTTCTTAGTTTACATTGAACTCTTCTAATATTAAGGAACTTCCTTTCTTCTTTGCTCCGCAATGTATACTAATCAAGCGACCTTCATCATCGTACTTATAAAATGGTTGGTCTTATGAATTATTGCTTTGGTCATGCTTGGCAGCTTTCTTCTTTAGTCGATCTGGACGCTTCTTGCGGCATTCGCGAATAATATGTCCTTCATTTTTGTAGTAGTAGCAAGCACTTCTTGCTTTGAGTTCTTTGCGAGTCAACTTTGCCTGACCAACAGGGGGTGAGGGTTGATTGGGTGTCTGTATCTCATATAGCTGAGCCTGACTTGATTCTTCTATTTAGGTATCCATGTGTTTCATGGCTTTTGCTTGTGGTTGAGGTGGACTAATCATGTATCCAAACATTTTTCTATTCCTTTTGTTGTTCTTCATTCCATTCATCAAATATCTCTGTGATTCATTTTTTCTTTTTCATAGTTGTTAAGGTAGGAATATTGTCGTTGGCATCATTTACTTAATTTCCATTTGGGTTCATCATCTAGTCAGAGGGTAAAAGAGTTAGTGAGACAGACTGCATAAGAGGCTTGCATGACATTAAGATAAAGAGTTAACACAACATTTTGATTTCTAAGATAAGATTAGTTAAGGATGATTTCTGATTCCACCTAGCTTCATCATACTACAGGAGTGGGCAAGTGTTATAATCCTTAACAAAGATCTTTTGAACTTTATAGATTGCAGAGCATGATATCCAAACCATCTTTCTGATCCAACAGTATTTCGTTGAGCACCAATTGAGAGTAAGACTTGAGCGAGACTTTAGGGCAACTAGAATAGAGCATCACATTGTTTGCATATAGCAGATGACACCACACTTTATTCTCTTTATAAAGAGGCAAAACTCAATAGATGCGAGAGATTCTCCAAATTTATTCATATATGACTTAGCAAAATTACAATTCCTGAAAGGGGCAACACCTTGACACCTTTTTTTGTGAGACATACTGATTCTTCTAGCTAAATGACATATTATTCTTCCTCGTCAGATGCACCAATCAGAGCTGGAGGTCGATTGTCTACAACTACTACTCTTTCTCCAGATAGAGTTTCCAAACACATGGTTCTCTCAGTATGTTGGATACTGCCTTAGTTCTTTGTAACCAATTATTTCCAAGAATCACATCCTTTCCCATTGATTCCATCACTATAAGATGATCTTAACACTTACTTTTGGACATATGTTGTTCACTAACATTTTCCTTTCGGGTGCACTAATGGTCATCCTTGATCTCAAGGGACACTTAAAGATACCATACTTTGTTGCAAATTTGGCACTGATAAAAGAATGTGTTGTACGAGGATCATACAACACGGTGGCGGTAGTTGTGTGGATGACTAGTGTTCCAAAAATTACTGCATTATCATATGGAATGGTTCCTGTCACTGCATAACTCATCCTTCCCATGGACTTTTTTCGTTGTTTATTCTTTGTTGATGCATGAGTTTGAGGGTGTTGTATTTTCTGTTGGACCTTATTGATCTCCACATTCTTCTTAGGACAACTATTAAAAAGATGGCCGGTATCACCATAGCCAAAGCAAGCACGACTTGATGAGTTACATGGTGGAGTTGTCTTTACGTTGTTGGTAGAAGTTTCTGTGCATTTTTGTTCATATTCCATGTCTGAAGACTGAGATAGCTTCATCTCGGAGGTGATCTGTAGTGAACTTTTCTCAGGACAGTTACGGAAGTAATGAGCTTCACGTCCACATTGATAGCAAGCTTTGCTTGAAGTTATTTCTTGACTTTTTCCATGTTTCCCTTTTTGTTTCCTAGACCTGATGTGAGCACGAGGCTAAAACTATGTGCAAGTAATAGTCCATCCATCAATGTAACACTCCTGTGTTTCTTCTTGGGGCTGGGCATCCTTGTGATGTTTCCTTTTTGGAATACTTTGCAATTCATCAACTGATAGTGCATTAGGTATGAGAGAATCTGCTATTAGTTGTTCTTGAGGAGACATCTGTCTTTTTATTCCAGAAAATAAAACCTGGTTCTTCTGTTTTGCAGCTTCACTTTCCTTTGCATTGATTTGGCGACAAGGAATTCCATAGTACTCACAACAATAACATGTTCCAAGGTCACTTGTTTGTTGGTTTGGTTGTGCATCCTTTTGTGTCTTCAATGTCTATTTATCAGCTGTTTTATTTATAGTGTTGTTTTGACTTGCCAACACACCACATTCTTTGCATTTAGTGACATCACTTGTAGTTGACATTCCAAGGTCTGACATCTGTATGGGTATGGAAGAATGGAAGGGATGAAAAGGTTGAGCAAAGATATATTATAGAGAGCAGAGAAAACCCATCTATCTAAGGTTTTACATAGCTAATTGATGCCATTGTGGACAAAAGTCACACAATACACCAACAATCATTTCAAAGAAGCAAATCAAACATGAACATAAAGGATAATGAACTCAAGCATACTAGCACAACACCATCCAATTCTACTCATTCAACCAAAACAAAAGGTGAGACAAGGTTTGGAATAAGAAAGATATTATAAAGTCAAGGAGTCAGGTAAGAAATAGCAAGGAGTTAGACAAGACATATTTGTTGGTGGCCAAGAGTGAAATAAGATAACCATGAACTATTAAAGTGAGGATAAATGATACAACCAAGGATATGAAGTGAGTTAGGGAGAAAGCATTATCAAGGAGAAAAGTAGAGAGGCAAAGGTTTAATATAACAAGGTAGATATTGCACAAGGGTGGCAATACAATGGCAAGACAACAAAAGTATAAGAAGTCAAGGGTTATATAGCAATATTAGGGATTAGAAAACCACTATAATATAATATAATATCGCCCTTACCGATCTAGTCGAACATCTTAATACTAAATAACAATCCTATCACCTTAGCCAAGAAGTCAAAAAATAGATCCAGGGGATCCATAACAAAAATTCTTGTGGAGTGGGGATAAGACAGAGAATAGGGCATCGTCGATAGCTTCAAAAAGGTTTCTTTTGGCAAACTTCGCTTCAAGTTCTACAATCCTAGCTTGATCACCTTGCAATGCTTCTCATTAGAACCTTCTGAAAGACAAAGAATCAGACAAGGGTTGAAGATAAAAGAGACGAGTTTTGATATAAAGTAAGTTTTTATGGAGACAATTAAGTCAAGTTTTGAACGGCTGACTGGGCTTTCCATTTCTAACTAATCTAGCGACCTACGGTCACATTGCTCTGATACCACTTCTGTCACACCTGGTTTTAGGGGGCAAAACCGAATGCATAGCATATGTGTGCCAAGATCTATTTCCACACATATGTTGACGTCACAAGTGTAATATATCAAAAGAACAATGTATAAAAGCATAAATAAAGATTATATTAACATATTACACTTCGAACATACATAATGTCTTAACCTTTATTCATCAAAGTACAGCGAAACATGGACATCCATCCACAGGAAGATGACCGGGGTATCACTAGACTAGCATCCATGGAGCTCAGCATCATAACTTCATCTGCAAACTTCTGATCAAAATCTAAGCAAGGGTGAGCTCACTTATGGTCGGGGCTCAGCAAGTGGGGTGAAAATGCAAGGTAACAAGGTAAGGCTAAAGTTAAATGCGGTTAGCATTTTAGTTGGTCAACATTTTATTATCAACACCTGATTACTATGTATAAATATATAACAAACCCATATTAAGCATGAAATATTCATCAACATATATGTCATCAAAATAAATAATGACCAACATAAGCTCAAAACCACTTGAACCAAAAAGGACCATGATTTATTTCCATCTTCAAGTTCAATTATCATGTGTGGGTCCAGACTGCTCTTAAATGTGAGCACGACTGATATATCAGTTTTACACTCTGTAGAGGTGGCACATCTTTACCCATGAGCCACGATTTCCATATAGCCCGGGTTAGTTAGACCCGTATTCACTTCCGAGGTGAATGGCTAGGGTCTCACTATGAGGCTTTTCCCTAGAGTCCTCATTATGCAAATGCTCGGAATGGTCAAACTACATAAAGCACACCTGATGTAACCAACTTATAGACCAGTCTGCAGGGTAAAGCTTGGGAACTATGCCCGTATTGTCACACCTGGTTTTAAGGGCAAAACCAAATGCATAGCATGTGTGTGCCAGGATCTATTTTCACACATTGTTGACGTCATAAGTGTAATATATCAAAAGAACAATGCATAAAAGCGTAAATAAAGATTATATTAACATATTACACTTCAAACAAATATTATGTCTTAACCTTTATTCATCAAAGCACAGGAAGATGACCGGGGGAATCACTAGACTAGCATCCATCGAGTTCACCATCATATCTTCATCTGCAAACTTCTGATAAAAAATTAAGCAAGGGTGAGCTCACTTATGGTCGAGGCTCAGCAAGTGGGGTAAAAATGCAAGATAACAAGATAAGGCTAAAGTTTAATGCGGTTAGCGTTTTAGTTGGTCAACATTTTATTGTCAACACCTGATTACTAAGTATAAGTATATACCAAACCCACATTAAGCATAAACAATATTCATAAACATATATATCATTAGCATAAAGCTCAGAACCACTTGAACCAAAAGGACCACGATTTATTTCCATCTTCAAGTTCAATTATTATGTGAGGGTTCAGGCTGCTCATAACCGTGAGCATGACTGATATATCAGATTTACACTCTGCAGAGGTGGCACATCTTTACCCATGAGTCGTGATTCCCTTCTAGCCCGGGTTTGCAAGTCCCATATTCACTTCTGAGGTGACTGGCTAGGGTCTCACTACGAGGCTTTTCCCTAGAGTCCTCATTATGCAGATGTTGGAAATGGTCAAATTGCATAGAGCACATCTGACGTAACCCAACTTATAGTCCAGTCTGCAGGGTAAAGCTTGGGAACTATGCCCGTATCCAATCTGCCTGAGCTGGAAATATAAGCGCTTGGCAGATGCCCCCATCCCGGTCGACCAGGACCAGCACCCAACATAAGACTTCCCTAGTTATTTAGCCAAAGGCGTCCCATACCACCCTCATGGTAGCACTGTTTTCCTAGGTGGTCACTCCATGTTTCAATTAAATCATATGATCTTGCTTAATCATCGAATTAACCACAATAAAGTAAACTTACCATTTGGAACATTAATATCATAAATAGGAGTGACTGCATAAAGTTAAAGTTATAGCAATAGCATAGCTACTAAAGTAAAGTATAATACCCAGGTTTGATCAAGGAATAAGGTTGGAAAGTTTAGGTGTATTTGAAAAGGTAACCCATCAAATTATGCACATATCAAAAAATAAATTTTATTATATGTATCGTATGGGATCAGACAGAAAATGCAGGGGGAGAAGTCCACTTGCCTTGCATAAAGAATACCTAAGATTCTTCCATAGAATGGATCTTGTTTCACAACTACTGGATCAATCTCTGAACATCACATAACACAAGAAACATACAAATACCACTCAATAACATACAACATTCACCATAGACAAGCCTAAAAGAAAGCATAACAACAAGAACTTTTTCTTTACAAAAACATCCAGAGCAAAGGTTATAATAAAAGGTACTTTTTTAAAAAAAGTTTGAACTATACTTTATAAAATAAAACACAATATTAAAACTATCTTAACTATAAATATACAAATATTAGGTTCATCATTTTAATCATTTATTAGTCATATGTGGTATGTCTAAGATTAGGGGTTCTTCATAAGATGATAAAAACACATTGTAACATTATTTAACCTTTTTAAGCTTTTAGAAAAGATATATGTTTTATATCTAAGGTTAATGAGTTCTGAAACACATTATTAAACATTAGTTTTATGAAATAACTAATAGCTTAAACAATTTTTATGTGAAAAGATCATAATCATGTTATTAAACACTTATTTATGAAGAGCTAGGTTATTGGTCTTAAGTAAACTTTCATGCAAAGGATAATGAACAAATAACTATCTTTTATTTTTATTAGAAAGTACATGGCCTCTATTCTTTATTAATAAAGCTATATACTAAATAATATGTAAACAAACATTTTAATTGTAAGGAACATGAACACTACTTTCATTATTTTATTCTTTAGGAAAAACTAATTAAGTGATATACGTAAATAATATAGACTCAATTTGATGAACAGTCAATCATGCCTAAAAAACTAATTAAGTCATTTTAAATTAGGAACAAATGATCTAATTCTTTAATTAGAAAATTGTATTTGACATTATATAAACTATTATTTTAATTTACAAAATCAAGAATACTAGTTACTCCATTCTAACAATTATTTTAGAAAAAAGCTCTATATTACTTTTAAACATTGTGAGACATAATATATCATAATTTATAAAAACTTTGAATATAAGGCTAAATCAAGTTTTATGGGAAATATAATTAGTCATATGTTTATTTTTTATTAAAAACATATAGTCTAAAGTTTCATTTAAATTTCTATTTAAGAAGCATATACTTAAACACCTATAATGGACATTGCTATATTATGAAAACATGATATCTATTGAAAATACCATTTTAATATTTTTGTATAACAACCGTAATTCAAACTAAACTATGAAAATACATGCACTATTGGAGACACTAATTAAAATTCTTATCACATAATTATAAAAACTAATAAAATTATTTCTATTTTATATGGGTTCTAAATATATATTTTATTAACAAAAACTCAATTTTTAGACTATATAATAAAGGTAGACTAGAAGGGGTAGCCGACAAATTTGTAACCAGATTTTATATTAAATAACTATCTCTTATTTTGTTACAGAAACATACATACTATAATTCTTTTTAATTTGAAAACTATACATTATAACTATGTAAATAGAAATTAATTTACATAAACATGTACATTGTTGGAACTATAATTTAAACTAATTAGCGCACAAACATAAGACTAACACAATATTATTTAATTTATTTGGACATAAAATACATATTTTTTATAAATAAATCAATATCACAAGAATTAATACATTATTAATCATAGCTTCTAGGAGTTAGATTTGAAATATGAAATTCTTCTACCTTGAATGGCTAAGGGAGAACATGATCAGAGTCACGACCCAGTGGTTGAGCAGGGCCGACCAGAGCTTCAGCGTGGCGCCGATGAGGTTGCGACAACTGTGGCATGAAGTGACGATAGCAAGAACTTCGACGAGGGCGTGGCACGAGCAGCAGACAACGATGTCGAGGCGAGCGTTCGGCTCTATGAGCAGCGGACGGCGAGTGGCAGCATGCGCGAGAACTAGAGCGTGAGGGGCACCAAGGGCCGAGCAAGGGGCACGACACAGTTTGGCTATGTGTGCGCAGCAACAAAACAGACGCAGTGAGGCAAGAAGTAGGGAGCAGGGAATGGAGTGAGCAGGGAAGTGTGCGAGCGAGCGAGTAGGGTGTTAGCTACTAGGGAAGGAAGGAAGGGGAAGTGGAGAACAGAGAAGGATAGGACAGCGAATCTGGAGATTACTTCTCAGTTCAGGTTTACAAAAATGCATAAAAATCTCTCCCTCAGCTAACAGGATACATATACTCTACTTCATTCCACCGGCATATCTTGGGTTGGGCTTCATGGGCCGCGTGCTATGGCGTGGAAGCTGGGCCTCCGCTTCAGGATTTGTATCTGCTGATGCTGTACAGTTCACCGAAGCTGGAAGTGTAACATTTCCTCCCTCTTTACAGCCTGCTTGACCCCAAGCAGGGGCACGGGGAAATAGCTGGCGCAGGTGATCTTCATCTTCCCAGGTGGCGAGCTCACGAGGTAGGTGGGACCACTGGATCAACACTTGACGCACCGAGGAGTTGCCAGGGAAGGAGAGGCGTTCCTGTAGGATACGAGCGAGGACCTGGAATGGTGTGAGGTCGTCCGAGAGCATAGGACTCACCTGAGGGGGTTGGCGAGCGGCTGCCTTCAGTTGTGAAACATGGAAGACCGGGTGGATAGATGATGAAGATGGCAGTGCCAATCTGTAAGCAACAGAACCGATGCGGTCTGTGATGGTAAACAGTCCGAAGAACTTGAAGGACAACTCCTGAGATGAATGGATGGATAGTGAGGACTGAATGTATGGTTGGAGCTTGAGATAAACGAGGTCGCTGTAGCGAATTGGAGTTTAGAGCATGATTTTTCGGCTTGATTCTTCATGCGTTGTTGGGCGTGGAGCAAGTGTTGTCGGGCCACAGCCTGCATGAGAGAGCGCTCTTTAAGCCAGGATGATACATTAGCTGGAACAGAGACATCTGTCGAAGATAAGTCGAAATGGTTGGGATGGTGACCATAGAGGACCTCAAACGGTGGAGAACCCAGAGATGAATGGAAACTAGTGTTGTACCAATACTCTACTATGGATAGCCATTTAATCCATTTGGAGGGGTAGGTGTGGACGAAGCATCTAAGGTACGTTTTTAGGCACTGGTTGACTCGTTCCGTCTGACCGTCGGACTGAGGATGGTAGGATAAACTCATGTGTAAACTGACTCTGGCCCGAGTGAACAGCTCCTGCCAAAGCTTGCTGGTAAACACTGGATCACGGTCTGACACAATTGCTTGAGGAAGCCCATGAAGTTTGTAAACATGATCAATAAATAATTGAGCAATATAAGTAGCTGTGTATGGGTGGTGAATCGGCAGAAAGAGAGTGTATTTGGTGAACTTGTCCACAATTACTAGGATACCGTCAGCATTGCTCAACTTGGGTAAACCGGAAATAAAATCCATTGATATTGTCTGCTAGGCTGCTGTTGGAACTGCCAATGGTTGCAAGAGTCCTGGGTACCGGGAACGGTCTGGTTTTGCCTGAAGACGGATGGAACACGAACTGACAAAGTCAGTAACGGACTTGTTGAGTCCGTGCCAATAGAAGAGTTGTTTGATGCGGCGCGTGGTTACTGGGATACAGCTGTGTCCACCCATGGTGCTGGTATGGAAGGCGTCGATAATGGACCGCTGGGTGGGCGAGTGAGAGCCAACAAGGACTTTACCCTTATGGCGGAGGATGCCATGCTGTAGGGTGTACTCAGGTACTGCTGCTGGGTTGCTGGCGAGTTGCACCAACAATTCTTGAGCCTTAGGGTCATCTTTATAGCTGTCCTGAATGTTGGAAAGCCATGTAGGAATGGGCAGGAAAATGGCCAACAATTCAGAATTGGGCGAATGGGGGCGCAGGTTAGAGCATCAGCAGCTTTGTTTTCGGATCCCTGTTTATACACGATTTTGTACTGTAACCCCAAACGGCTTGGTGAACACTCTTTGCTACCACGGAGTGTGCAGACGTTGATCAGAGAGGTGGGCAAGGCTACGTTGATCAGTTTTCACAATAAATTCTCCAAACTGTAGGAACTGGCGCCACTGTTGGACTGCCAAGAGAATGGCGAGGTATTCCTTCTCGTAGGTGGATAATCCCTAGGTTTTAGGACCCAAAGCCTTGCTGACATAGGCGATGGGGTGGCTGTTTTGCATGAGGACTACACCCACAGCAGACCCACTGGCATCGGTTTCAATACAAAATGGCTGAGAAAAATCTGGGAGAGCCAGCACCAGTGATGACTGGAGGGCTCTCTTCAGCATGTTGAAGGCAGAGGTATGCACTTGAGTCCAGAGAAAAACTGTAGATTTCTTGAGCAGATCTGTGAGGGGACGGCTGATAACTCCGAAATTACGGATGAACTTTCGGTAGTACCCTGCGAGACCGAGAAAACTTCAAAGTTCCTTGATGGAGCTGGGAACTGGTCATGATACGATGGTAGAAATCTTGGTTGGGTCGGTGGCAATACCGTTAGAGATGATTAAATGTCCCAGGTACGTTGTCTGCCGTTGAGCAAAAGAGCATTTGCTTAATTTGATTTTCCAGTGTTCAGCTGCTAGCAAGGATAGGACTTGATGCAAGTGGAGCAGATGTGATTAGTAGTCCAGGCTGTAGACCAGGATATCGTCGAAGAAGACGAGAACACACCGACGGAGAAGGGGCTTTGAGTGTGGCGTTCATAGCACCCTGGAATGTCGATGGGCACCCGTGAGTCCAAAGGCAAGCACTCAGAATTCGAAATGGCCCTCGTGAGTAGAGAATGTTGTCTTGTGTTCTTCCCCCGGTTGAAGCATGATCTGGTGGAACCCAGGCCATAAATCCAGCTTTGTGAACCAACTGGCGCCTGCTAATTCTTGAAAGATATCCTCGATAACTAGGATTGGAAATTGCCTCTTGACCGTCATTGCGTTGAGGTGACGAAAATCAACACAGAATTTGCCAAGAGTTATCCTTCTTCTTGACCATTAAGACAGGTGAGTTGAACTCGCTTGTACTGTGCTGAATGATGCCAGAAGACAACATGGCTTGCACTTGTGTTTCAATCTCAGTTTTTTAGTGTAGGAGGGTAATGGTATGGTCAAATAGAAACTGGTCGGGCTCCCGGAATAAGTGGAATGACATGGTCGCAGGCTCGACTGGGAGGCAGCCCTTCTGGTTGTTGAAAAAGATCACTGAATTCTGATAGAACTGCTTGCAGGTCTTTAAGAAATTTTGAAAAATCAACAGCAAAACAAGCAGCTGTGAGTGGAAGGAGTTGGACTACTGTATGTGGAGGGTGCTCCGAAAGATTGCCCTGCAGCAAAACCTTGGTATTGTTATAAGGTAGCAGCATCCACTTGTTCTTCAGTGTATCTCCATGGGGCTGAAATTTTTGAGCCAATCCATACCGACAATGATGTCATAATATTGAAGGGGAATGACTTTGAAGTCTGTTTGGAAGGCGACGCCCTGTGTGGACCAATTGCAGCCGGCCAACTGAGTGGAACAATGTAGATAATTGCTGTTAGCAACAGCAACCTTGAGTGCATTGGGTAGTGGGGATAGTCCCTATAATGACTCGGCGAGGGTAGAACTGATGAAAGAGTGAGTACTTGCCACTGTCAACCAATATTAGGGCCTGTTGAGACTGCAGTGTGCCCAGAAATTTCACTGTCTTTGGAGCAATTGATCCTGTGTAAGCTGCTGAAGATAGTGTCATATAAAGTTGAGAAGAAGAATCCTCGTCCACTTGGGGTGAATTTGTGTCCTCAGGCTGGTAGATATCCCAAAGCTCTGCATGGCGTGTAACTGAACTATAGCTGAACATTTATGTCCTTTGTGCCATTTTTCTGCGCAGACTTTACACAGCCCCTTAGCCATTCGGTAAGCTCGGACAGCCTCCATTTTAACAGCAGCTGATTGATTGTATTTGTTGACCGACAAGGGAGTCTTGTCATCTGTTGCTTGGGGTGGTGCTGGCAATGGAAGGGCACCTCTGAATGTTGGCTTCATAGCATTGGGGGATTCTAGTCGAGCTACTGAATAATAGGGGCATTTGAACTCTGATCTTCGAGCTACTTCAATTTTCGTCTCCTCTTCCTGCAGAGATGCGAGCACGCAGGCAGTAATCGAAATAGGGAGGGCGCTGAAGAAGAACAGCAGAGTGGATCGGACCCTTATGTCCGTTAATGAAATGAGTGGTGTAATATAGGGGATCTAGGGCCAACTCATAAGCGTGGAGGTTATCAATAGGTTCAGAAAATTCGGCTATGTACTCCGCTACGGATTAGGTCTGACGAATGTGGAATAGTTTTGCGGATCATAATGGTGTGCTCATCGTGGCCAAAACGATTGTCAAGGAGGGCACAAAATCCTGACCAGGAGAGATGGATGAGTTTCCACTCAATGGATTGGAACCAGTGAGCGGCGGGACCTTGTAAGTACATTTTGGCGACCTTAACCCACAAGGTAGAGTCTACGGAGTACATATCAAAGTACGACTCACAACGGGATCGCCATAGTTTAGGGTTTTCGCTGTTGAAATGAGGGAACGACATTTTGGGAAGGTTGTCGTGAGCATCTAGAGCTCCCAGATGGGGTGTAGCTGACTCGCCTCGGAATGGAATGGGTGGGGGATCAAAATTTGCAGTGAATCGAGGGATTGGGGTATTGTGCTTACCCTTGACTGGGTGATGAGTATGGGTGGAAAACCTGCCCGTACTCATCGACCCAGTGGTGAGGAGCTGCACCGTGCCAACCATGGCCGTCAGCAATGTTGGCGAGGCAGGTGGGCGCTCCGCTGCTGACCCAGATCCCTAAAGGAGACCCAGCAGAGTTTGCCCTCGTGGTACGGCGTCGTGATCCTAGCAGATGGAGAGGCGCGAGAGATCCGTGCAGACGGCGCTGATGGAGTGTTCCAGATCGGTCACGGAGGACTCGATCTTGGGGCGCCAATCGTCGAATGAGTGCATGGCAGATTCTAGGCCACCAAGCCGTGTGGCAGAGACCCTTCCACGCGGTCGATGTGCTCGTAGATGGCCTGCTCTGTGCGGGTGATGGATGCTGAAGTCGTTGACTCGGAGAGAACGATCTGGTTGGTGAAATCGCTGGAGATTTCCTCGGTGAACGCTGTGAACCCAGCGTTGCAGCCCGCGACCGACTTGTCCAGCGCAGAGAAGCGTTGCTCCCACTTGGTGTCCAACGATGAGATCCGCTTGTCGAACTCCACGCTGATCGCTGCTATGAGGTTGGGATCGATCGGGGAGGGGGTGGTTGACGCCATCGGGGAGGGATCAATGAGGTCTTTGATACAATTGTTAGCTACTGGGGAAGGAAGGAAGGGGAAGTGAAGAACAGAGAAGGATAGGACAGCGAATCTGGAGATTACTTCTTAGTTCAGGTTTACAAAAATGCATAAAAATCTCTCCCTCATCTAACAGGATACATATACTCTACTTCAGTCCGCTGGCATATCTTGGGTTGGGCTTCATGGGTCGCGTGCTACGACGTGGAAGCTGGGCCTCCACTTCAGGATTTGTATCTGCTGATGTTGTACGGTTCGCTAGAGCAGGACGTGCAACACATGGGTTCACGACGCTCTATATATAGGTGAGCAGAGAGATGGAGAGGGGCGCTGGGACACAGATAGAGGGCGAACCTCCATTAATGGACAGGAGACAGAACGTTGGTAGTGGGAAGGGGAGAGAACGGCTGGCGGAGGCGAAGCTCTCAATGACGGACGTGAGGGGTCAGAAGGTGAGGAGGCTCATGCTGGGTTTTTATAGGCAGGGTGGGACCAAGCCGAACTGCGCTGGGAGAAGAAGCGAGCAGACGTCCATTGATGACGAGAATCAGTGAGGAAGATGAATGAGCGCCCGTGACATTCTTCCACATGGCCAGACGAGGAGGTGGGCTGACAAATCGACGACAGCAGGTGCAGGAGCTCAAATGGCAGCGACGGCGGGCTACTGAACAGCCAGAGAGTGCTATCGCGAGAGGGAAAATGGGAGGGAGAGATGAGCTAGCAGGGCCCACGTGCCATACACACGTAGAGAAAAGAGAGAGTGGGGTTTGGCACAGCTGGGTATAGGAAATGGGCTAGATCGAGTGTTGCGTGTGTTTTTTTAAAATGTATATATATTTAAATATTATAAAATTATTATATATTAAACATAATATTTTATAAATAAAAAATATCCAATTATAGAGAATAAATTATTTTAGTCACAAGTCTATAATTTAAATAGATTGGACTCCACGAAAAGGAAATTGATAAAATGAAATTTTTACATATACCTACAAAACAAAAAAACAAAAAAATATTAACAAAATAAATATTCCAAAAACACAATTTTAATAATTCACTATTATTGTAGCAAATAAGGTTTTTCACATAACTTAATTTCAAACATTGAATTTGAAATTCAAATCGAACAAAATATATGCTTTCACATAAATGCAATCAAAGCAAAATTTATCTATCAAGAAATTATTTAATTTATTTTTATCACCATTTCATTATTTGAAAACATAAATATTTTCCTTTCTACTGAAAATTAATAAAATAAATTGGTTACTTTTAGGTGATGGATTTAGGGTGTTACAGGTATCCAATCTGCCTGAGCCAGAAATATAAGCGCTTGGCAGATGCCCCCGTTCCGGTCGACCACGACCAACACCCAACATATAACTTCCCTAGTTATTTATCCAAGGGCATCCCATACCACCCTCATGGTAGCACTGTTTTCCTGGGTGGTCACTCCATGTTCCAATTAAATCATATGATCTTGCTTAATCGTCGGATTAGCAACAATAATGTAAACTTATCATTTGGAACATTAATATCACAACAGGAGTGACTGCATACAGTTAAGTTGTAGCAATAGCATAACTACGATGGTAAAGTATAATACCCAAGTTTGATCAAGGAATACGGTTGAAAAGGTTAGGTGTATCCGAATAGGTAACCCATCAAATTATGCACATATCCAAGAATAAACTTTATTAATGGATTCTTTGGGATCAAACAGAGTATGTAGAGGGAGAAGTCCACTTGCCTTGCTTATAGAAAACTTGAGTTTCTTCCACGGATCGGAATAGATCTTTGATTCTTAACTACTAGATCAACCACTAAATATCACACAAACAAACAAGAAGAAACAAACACCACTCAATAACATACAACATTCACCATATGCAAAGTTAAAAGAAAGCTTAACGAAAAGAGCATTCGTTTTTAAAAAAACATCGCAAGTAATGGTTATAATAAGAGGGTATTCTTTTCAAAAAAGTGTGATCTAAACTTTATAAAACAAGACATAAGCTTAAAAATATCTTAATTAAAATATACAAATATTAGGGTTCACCATAATCTTTTATAAAACGTCATATGCGATATATGTGATATGTCTAAGATCAAGGGTTTATAAGATGATAAAACCACGTTATAACGATATTAAACCTTTTTAACCTTTTAGAAAAGATATATGGTATATATCTAGGTAAATGGGCTACAAAACACGTTATTAATTTTAGAAGCATTATGGAACATATTATAAACTCATTGTTAAACATTCACTTATGATAAATTAAGATATAAGTCTAAATAGGTTTTATGTGAAAAGATCATTGTTGGTCACTTGTTCTCAAATGCTACGAGTTAAGAACAAGGCAACACAAATGTTAATGGTTAATGACCTTCGTCCTCCGAAGCATTATCTCCCTTAGGATATAATGATCCACACACGAAGGATATGAAGGACATACCTTCATCATCTCAATATGTAATGAAAAGTAGGGACATGTGATACGTATAAGGAATATGAATAATCATATCAAATCATTAGGTTATTTATATTCTCATTGTATAATCGTGAATAAACATTGACGATATCAAATTACATTTATACCTTCATCTTGCCAGAAGATAAGAATCCAAGAATGACATGCAAGTGAATACAAGTCAGCGTGAACAAGTACAGGGGTACTGTTCATCTATTTATAGGCATGAGACGCAACCCGGTCAAAATTACATTTATATCCTTGATAACTAATTATAATCATGACACAAATTGTTAGGGACTAAGCGGTCTTTTCCTCTTTAAGTCGGTGTTGCCCTTCGTCTCAGTCGTGTCAACATGCCGAAGCTTCCTTGATTACAGCTTCGGCATATACCTTCGTGTTGCGCCTGCTTGCATATGGCCTTGCAGAAGGTGTTTTTTGCTTAGAGGACCTTCGGCAGAGAAGAAGGCCCCCAACAGTAACCCCTTCACGGTGCTAGATTGTTTTTCGTAACGAGCTCGATCCGCGAAAAATCTCGAAGGCTTCAGAATGCCGAAGGTCTGAAAAACACCTCCCTGAGCTCATTGCCGAGAAACGATTATAATATTCCGACGCTGAGTGGTCCACTGTTCAGTGAGTGCGGGCGACCTGGCGGTTCGTCTTCCCACCTGCAGCACTATATAAATAGACGGGTTGGTGAGGAGTTACCATAGCATTCATTGCCATTGCACAGTTGTGCTGTTAAAAAATTTAACCATAGCCGAAGCTTTATGCGCTGCGCTCTCTAGCGATCACTTCATCATTTAAAGCAAGCTTCGTCAGACGAGTTAGCTTCGTCGAATTGTTAAAACATCCAAATGGCCAGAGTGCGATCAACTGCAAGGGTGTCTCGTGAGGGAGAACAGGCAGAGGTCACTGAGACAGCACCAATTTCAGAAGTCATGGAACGATCAGGACTAGTTGTGATAGAGGGAGCTATTGACGAAGGTACTCCTGATGTCGAAGCCGAACAGGCTGTTGTTGAAGAAAATGTTGATGAAGTTGAGGAAGATTACAGTATTTTGATCCCCACAAAACCTAGCCATCTGGATTTTGAGAAATCTACTGTGTCCGAAGATGACATGCCCATGATGATGAAGCTTGGCTACTTTGGGGAAACTGAAAGAAAACTTGTCCGATTTGCCGGAGAAGAGACTACCCTTGCACCGAAGAATGATGAAGTAGTGGTTATTAAAAGCTTCTTCAGAGCAGGACTGCGATTTCCTCTAAATGATATGATAGGGGAGGTGCTTAAGAATTTTGAAATATATCTTCATCAGTTAACTCCTATAGCTATCGTTAGGCTCAACGTCTTCATCTAGGCCCTCCAAAGCCACGGGATGAACCTCGATGCCGAAGCCTTCTGCCGCGTGCACGAGCTGCACTATTAGACAAGGCCAGGGCAGATGGCCTTCACGAAAATTTTGGATGTTATAATTTTGCATATCACAAGGATACGAAGGCACCAGTCCTTAGCTACCGTACAAAGTGGCCGATTGGCTGGAAAAATGAATGGTTTTGCATGAAAGCTGATGAGAAAAAGAGAGGGAAACTGATGACGATGGTCATGAGTCCGTTGTCTTTGAACTTTGAATGACCAGGCCTCTATGCAACATGCAGCTGGGGTCTCCATGTCAGCTGACTGAAGTGGAGTTTAGAGTGGTAGCTAAGAAAATCAGAACCAGGGACCTGGTGCAAGAATATCTGGCTAATCGGACATATCCAACATCAAGCGGTTGAGGAATGCCGAAGATGAAAGAAACGAAGAAAAAGCATGAACTTGTTCGACTAGCTTATCGATTCAAGTTTGAAAAACAGTTTTAAAGAACCTTGCCAAGAATGGCTAGACATGATCGAAAATGTGTAATGAATACTAGGGAATTACACCAAGAAAGAAGACCAATTGATGACGGCAGCCTTCGCACCCGGCCAAAACGAAGGTTAAACCGGGTGATGGATGCCTTGAAATTTGAATAACCTAATTATGAAAGATTTGATAAGGGTGCCAAAGGTGCAAAAAGAAAGAGAGTTGTCAGTATTTTGTGCAGGCAAGCTGCTAGAATGGTGAAGGAGGATGAAAAGGCTTCAAAGAAAAGAAAAACCATTCCTAAGCCGAAGACTGCTGCTGTGAAGAAGAGGGAGGCTGAAAGTCTAGAGCCGAAGATATCTGAGGCAGCAGAGGAGACTCCTTCGACGCCTCCTGCTGCCGAAATAGCAGGAATTTTAAAGGTAATGACTGAATCTCTACCTGTTAAGCTTCTAAGTCCTCTGGGGCTAGAACTGATGAAACTTTTATAGAAGAAGGACGAGCCTTCGGCTACAAAGAAGAAAGCGGATGGGCAGAAAAAACGAAGAATTGTTACTATTATGCAAGCCATTGAACGGATGCCACCTTTGGCCTCGGCATCCAAAATAACACCTGTTGCAAGCGCCGAGGCCGTTGCAGAAGCTAAAACCTTTGCCGAAGCTGTAGCTGCCACCGAAGCTGCCAACCTAGAG
This sequence comes from Zea luxurians, assembly GCA_029449295.1. Taxonomy (NCBI): domain Eukaryota; kingdom Viridiplantae; phylum Streptophyta; class Magnoliopsida; order Poales; family Poaceae; genus Zea; species Zea luxurians. The sequence continues at coordinate 10,101,904 of JAOPSE010000048.1, read as the reverse complement.
AGCACATTGTCTGGAATTGATAAAATGCTATTGAATATGGTTGCAGAAGAAACAGCTGTGGCTGCAGAGAAGGCCATGGCCAGCCGACACCGCTTCGAGGAAATCGACTTCGACCTTCGGAACCTGGTCAGTCAAGAATTGTCCGAGGCTGAAAAGAAGGAGCTACAAGAATATGGTATATCCTATGCTACCAGCCAGGAGCCATGCTCTTTGGTGGAATCGATGAAGGGGCCCTAGGATGTATTCGAGACCGCGCCGGGGCAAAGACAATCGGCACTCTTTCGAGGAGTGTTGGATTTCCGAAGATTGAAGCTGACATTAGCGGCTACCGGTGTCACACCCGGCTTTAAGGAACAAGCCAGGTGCATCTCATACATGCGCCAAGAAGACAACATATATAATAACAGAGTGTATAGAGATAAATGTCACAATAATCAGAGTATTTATTACATAGCGGAAGTCTTATTACAAAATAAAGGATAAATATAAAACGAACTAAGGATCGTCGTTGGCGCCAATGTCAACTGAGAAACGCCACCTAGATTAGATCATACTCCTCGCCTTTTGGCTCCTCCTGAACCACCTGTTCTTCTCCTATGGGGAGGGGGTGTGAGACAGCAAGGGTGAGCTCACACATGATCATAGCTCAACAAGTTGTGGGAACCAGTGGACATGAACTCACAAAGGTGGAGTTCATGTGATGTGTAAGGCTAATCAATGACAGGGGTTAAAGCTGAGCATTGCTTTTAAGTAGTTGGTCAAAATTTTATTAGCAGTTACTAAATGTAAGTAAATACCAAACCTTAAATAAAGTAATAGAACAAAATTAATAACAAACCCATGCGATGCATATGAAAAAATTGAATTTAAGTTCCATAATTTAATCATCAGAGAGTCCTGAGCTGCTCATGACCGTGAGCTCGGCTAGTATACCAGTTTTACACTCTGCAGAGGTTGTACCCTTTACCCACAAGTCATGTTACCCATCTGCCAAGGGATCGTGACTCCCATACACCTCTACCTAGGAAGCGAGGCAGGGCAACACTACGAGGCCTTTACAAAGTTTCACTAGCTTCCGAAAACCCGCTACAGTTTATGGGAAGAGCACTTGCAAGAATCCCATGTCTGACCGCCATCGCAGCTAAATCAACCCGAGAACCTCCTTGCATGCAACTCCCCTACTGCCCTTGCCCCTTTCGGGTAAGGTAGTCTTCCACTAGCTTTCCTAATTAGTCAGCCAAGGGCGTCCCATTAAACCCTTATGGTGGCACGTGTTTCTCAAGTTAAGCTCTATGTTCCAATTAACATTAATGATCTTGACATGAACATAAATATAATAACAAAAGAATTGGAACATAGATATAATAAATGATTATCCCAAAACCATGTAAAGCAATAGCAAACTACCCAAGTGATTCAGGGGTAAACAAGGTAATGAGATAAACAATATAGGGTGACCTATCGGGTCCCATCAAAATTAACCTATACATGAATAAATGATATTAAAGAACATTATTGGGTAAAAAGTGGTCAAGGGCACAACTTGCCTTCAATGAGCTCCTCCTCAGCTACTTCTATCTGCTGCTCACCAGGATCCTCAGTCACAGGCTCTTCTACTCCCGCAATACAAATAAACACAGTATATAGAGAAAATTAACATCACACCAAACATATAAACAAAATACACAGTAATAATCTACACATTAAATAAAACCTAGGAACAGGAATCATGATTTTTTGGAGTTATAGATTTTAAGATATGAATTTCCAAAGGCTTTATGTACTTAAAATAGGATTAGGTGAGGGATTAATTTTCTTACTGTTTTCATGACAAAACAGAGACTCTAAGTGGTAGAGGATAAAATTACAAAATTTTAGAAAGTGGAATAAAGTAATTTTGGACTAAAAATGGATTTTCTATGAATTTATCAATTTATAGTAATTATTTTCATATTAAAAATCCATTTCTAATTCATTTATTCGATTTAAAACAGTTCTAGATCGGGCCTCAATTACCAGAAAGATCAGGGGCGCCTGGGTAAAATTTTCTAAGACACATCGCGCCAGCTATACGAGACGGCGGGTTTAAAATCCTAAAACCATAAGGTTTCTTATGCAAAACTTCCGGCCGAAGGGGTACGAGCAATTGCTGGCCGTCCGATCAGGATCCGGCCGATCAGATTAGACTGACGCATGCACAGACTAGAACGGAGCCCCAGCCGTCCGATCCCTGATCTACGGTCGTAACCATCCCAGATCGAATCTTTACCCAGCTCTTGATCTCAGCCGTTCAACAAAGATCGAACCGCCCCGGCTCGTCTTCTACCCCACTCGCCGCACAGCCAAGACCGAGAGGCGCCCCACGCGGCGGAGCTCCCTCGGCGTGCCGCCGAATTTGCTTGCCTCGGTGACCGAGTACCCACAGTAATGTGTGAAAAACCAAATTGAATCTAAGGCGGTAACTAAGAGGGTGTCATACCGGAAGTAATTGCGACGCAGAAACCGACTGTGGTGCAGGCCGATCCGATGGCGAGGCTCGGACTACGGTGAGGAATTGGCTAGGCCACAATGGTCTTCTCAGTCCGATACGCCGCAACACGATTCACCGGACCCAGGCGAATTTCCACGGCCAACAAAAGGGCACCGGATTACACCACGGCCTGACCTCCATGGCGGCGGTGCAATTCGGTTCGCCCAACACCGACACACACGCGATTTTGTAATGGCGGAAGAGAGATTGGGAAGGGGAAGGTTGTGGGCGAGCTCCACATTTATACACTGAGCCAACGGAGGGAAACGTGGACTGCATGCGCGAGGAAAGGGGGAGATGCGCGCATGGCGCGTGGTTCATTGATGCAGCTGCGGGATGACAAGTGGGGTCGGCTGGACAGTCTCCTGAGCGACGCGTCAGAGTCCAGTGCGGTTGACAGGAGGGCCCGCGATGTCAACCTGAGCGCGCGCGCAAGAGTCCGGCCGGATGGGCCACGTGGTGGGGGTTTGCTAGGTGGGCTGAAACCGGTTTAGTGAGCCCATCTAAGTTTCACTCTTCTTTTTCTTTTCTTTTATGTTTTATTTCCTGTTTTATTTTATTCCTAATTATTTTTAATCAAATTTGAATTTTTGAATATGAGTTCCTCCTTTGAACCCATTATACAAAATCAAACCTTAATGTAGAAATATATTTTTATTTCCTTATGTTTATTAAATACTATTTGTTTTGCTTCTCTTTCTAAATTCTAAAATCTGTTTTAGGTTTTAAATTCCACTTTTGTCTTTTTAATATATTCCTTGTCACATTATTATTTTATATTGACACAATATGCTCACAAAACACAAAACCCAGCATGATGCATAATTTATTTGAGTGCCTTTATTAATTATTTATTTGTATAAGTGAGGTGTCCACATGAAATGATAAGTAGAGATAACACACATACATATATACATGAATTTCATTTCTCCTTTTAGATTTTTCTTACAAAGTAGGTATTACAAATCCTACCCCCCTTAAAAATAATCTCATCCTCGAGATTTAGGAAGATCTAGGGAAAAGATTGGGAAAATCTATGCGAAGCTCTTCTTCTCTTTCCCATGTTGCTTCATATTCTCCATGGTGACCCATTGCACTTTGCACATTTTTATCACCTTATTTCTTGTAACTCGAGTCAAAGTGTCAAGAATCTTGATCGGATACTCCGTGTAAGTCAAATCACCCTGAACACTGAGCTCTTCCATTGGTAACTGTTCCTCAGGGACACGGAGACACTTCTTAAGTTGAGACACATGAAACATGTTATGCACATCCGATAGACTAGCAGGTAGCTCGAGTTGGTATGCCATCTCCCCAACTCGCCTAAAGATCAAGAATGGTCCAATATAGCGAGGGAACAATTTGACCTTAATTTTGAATCTCCTCATCCCATGAAGTGGTGACACCTTGAGGTACACATGATCTCCTTCCTCAAATTCCAGTGGTCTCCTTCTATTATCAACATAGCTCTTTTGCCTAGTTTGAGCCACCCTCAAATTCTCTCGAATTATACGGACTTGTTCTTCTGCTTCTTGACTCAGTTCAGGCGCAAAGAACTATCTTTCTCCAATCTGATCCCAATATAGAGGAGTCCTGCACTTCCTCCCATATAAAGCTTCAAAAGGTGACATCTTCAGACTGGCCTAGTAACTATTGTTATATGAGAACTCAGCATATGGTAGACTTTTATCCCAACTTCCTCCATGCTGAAGGGCACAAGCTCTCAACATCTTACAATACTTGGTTAGTCCTTTCAGTATGTCCATCAACCTGAGGGTGATAAGCTGTACTAAAATTCAACTTGGTATTCATGTTCTCATGAAAGCTTCTCCAAAACCTTGAGGTAAACTGTGAACCTCGATCAGACACAATCTTCTTTGGTACTCCATGCAAACACACAATCTGAGCCATATATAACTCGGCCAATTGAGAACCTTTATAAGTAGTCTTTACAGGAATGAAGTGAGCCACTTTAGTCAATCTATCCACAATCACCCATATAGCATCATATCCTTTCTGGTGCGAGGCAATCCAGTAATAAAATCCATACCAATCTCTTCCCACTTCCACTCGGGTATCTTCAGTTGGTGTAGTAGTCCAGCTGGCCTCTGGTGTTCAGCCTTAACTCTTTGACATACATCGCACATAGCCACATGTGTAGCCACATCTCTCTTCAATCCATACCACCAATATTTCTGCTTCAAATCCTAATACATCTTAGTACTACCAGGATGAATAGAATAATCTGAGCCATGTGCCTCCTTCAATATAGTCTCACGAAGGCTTTCAATATCAGGAACACATATCCTATCCTTGAACCATATAGTGCCTTGCTCATCTTCCATAAATTCCAGACCTCGACCTTCAGTAATCAGATCCTTAATCTCTTGTACCTTAGCATCTCCAACCTGACCTTTGCGAAGTTCTTGCTCCAAAGCAGGTTCCACATCAATGGTAACTCCTTCAGTATGAGCAACTATCCCCAGGTTAAGTCTCCTGAAATCCTCAACAAGCTCATCGGGTAACTGGGCAACAATAGCTGAATGAATGTTCTCCTTTCGACTTAAGGCATCTGCAACCAAATTTGCCTTGCCCAGGTGATAGTGAATCTCCAAATCATAATCATTAATAAGCTCCAACCAACGGCGTTGCCTAAGGTTGAGATCCTTCTGAGTGAAATATACTTCAAACTCTTATCCGTACACTTGGCACTTGGTTCCCATAATGTAATGTCTCCATATCTTAAGTGCATGCACAACTGCCAGTTCTAAGTCATGAGTGGGGTAGTTCAATTCATGTTTCCGCAACTGACGAGACGCGTAGGCAATCACATGTTCTTCTTGCATGAGCACACATCCCAAGCCTTGGCCACATGCATCACAATAGATATCAAATCCTTTCTGTAAGTCTGGCATAACCAACACTAGTGGTGACATTAATCTCTTCTTCAATTGTTCAAAGCTATCTTGGCATTTCTCGTTCCACTTAAATTCTCTTACTTCCTCCAGAAGCGAAGTCATAGGCTTAGCAATCTTAGAAAATCCTTCAATAAATCTCCGATAATAGCCAGCAAGTCCCAAGAAACTCTGAATCTCTGTAACCGTAGTGGGTACTCTCCACTCCATTATCTCCTTAACTTTAGCAGGATCCACTGAAATTCCTCCATTAGAAATAATATGACCAAGAAATGCCACCTCACCAATCCAAAACTTGCACTTGCTAAACTTGGCGTAGAGTTGATTATCTCTTAGCTTCTGCATCACCAATCTCAGGTGTTCCTCATGTTCACTATCACTCTTGGAATAGATAAGAATATCATCGATGAATACCACGACGAACCTGTCCAAATACTCCATAAACACCTTATTCATCAAATTCATAAAATAAGCTGGTGCATTTGGTTAATCCAAACGACATAACAGTGAACTCATATCCATATCGAGTCGAGAATGTTGTCTTGGGAATGTCCGATGGTCTAATCCTCATCTGATGGTAACCCGAACGGAGATCAATCTTCGAGAATATCTTTGCACCTCTCATCTGATCGAATAAGTCCTCAATACGGGGTAACGGATACTTGTTCTTCACCGTAACATCATTAAGGGATCTATAATCCACACACATCCGCTGTGATCCATCCTTCTTCTGTACAAACAGAACCGGCGCTCCCTTGGTGAGGAACTCAGACGAATATACCCAGCCTCTTGTAACTCCGTTAACTGCTTCTTTAGCTCCTTTAACTCCTCTACGAACATCCTATATGGCCATTTAGATATAGGGGCAGTTCCAGGTAGAAGATCAATGACAAACTCAACTTCTCTATCAGGTGGCATCCCTGGTAAATCCTCTGGAAAGACATCCGAAAAATCTCTAACCACACGGATGTTGTCACCAACAAACTCCTCAGGTATAAAGAACATTGCATGTTTGGATGAGGTGGTTACTGCAATATTAACTTGAAATCTCTCCCCTTTAGGGCTGGTAAGTTCTACGGTACCTCTACCACATGCTATAATGGCCTTTGCCTTTCTTAACCATGACATACCAAGGATCATATCTATATTGCTTGCCTCTAATATTATAGCAGTAGCTCCAAATTCTCTTCCCATAATTGTTAATGTCAATCTACGTGTCATTTGATTTGCCTCAACAGGCCCTTTAGGTGTAATTACTATCATTGGTTTTCTCATATTTAGCAGGGGTATCTCATTTGTGTTGGCATATCGAGCAGACATGAATGAATGTGTAGCACCCGAATCAAATAATATAGTTGCAGGAATAGCATTAACGTAAAACATACCAAGTACGATGTCAGCACCATCCGGAGTAGCATCAATGCTGGCTTGATTAACCTTGGCAATAGAGTATCCCTTGCCAGATCCCGGGGTTTGCTGCCTATTCTGAACTGGAGTAGTAGCAATCCTCTGTGGCAGACATTTGCATAATGTCCAGTCTTCCCACACTTGAAACAAGTGGTGCCTACACTCTGTCCTGAAAACTTCGTTGGGGTGCTAGTGGGGGTAGCCTGACGAGGAGGTGGAGTCCTCTGAGGTGATTGCTGAACTGGGCGCTGGCCTCCGCCAGTGCGAACTAGTGTACCATGTGGTGAATTGTAGCGAGGACGAACACTGCTGCTTCCTTGTCCTTGAGATATAGCTTTCCTCTTCAAATCACCTAGCTGAACACGCTTGTGTTCAATAGATAGGGCCTTATCAAGCAGCCTCTGAAACGATGGAAATGTATGTGCCACCAGAGCATACTATAGGGGTCCATTAAGTCCTTCAATAAAATGCTCTTGCTTCCTCTCATCTTCAGCAACTTCATCAAGGGCATATCTGGAGAGCTGAATGAACATATCGCGATACTCACTAACTAACATGTTTCCTTGCTTCAGCGATAGAAATTCCTTCTTAATCTTCATCAATCCAGCTAGTATATGATAATTCCGAAACTGTGTACTGAACTCTGCCCAAGTAATAGTATCAGCAGCATCGTGGGCAGCAGTATATGAATCCCACCAATCAGCAGCAGGACCTGTCAGACGTCCAGAGGCATATAAAACCTTCTCTCGGTCAGTGCATTGAGCAATATTCAACATCTTCTCAACAACCTTCAACCAATCATCTGCGTCCAATGGATCAGGAGAGCTTGCAAACATTGGTGGCTTATGACTCATGAACTCCCTATGCTTATCTCGGGGTGGAACTGGTGGTGGTGGTGGAGGCAGTGGTACTTGTTGCTGTTTCTGCTGTTGTTGTTGTTGTTGTTGTTGAAATTGTTGTTGCAGCTACTGTTGCGCCCTTCTCTCCTGGCGTATGTCTTCTCGCTCCTGGCGCAACTCCTAGCGTATCTCTTCTCTTTCCTAGCGCATCTCCTGGCGTTCTTGCTGCATCTGAGCACGCATATCTGCCATAGTGTCCGCCATTTGTTGCATCATTCTCATCTGAGCTGCAATCAGTGGGTCAACTCCGCCTGGTGGAGGATTAGGAGGATTCATCTCTGCTGGCTGTGGCTGGGGTCGTCTATATATCCACCGAGTGTGTCGATTAGGAGGCAATCAATTCCACCACCCCGCCTGGTATTGACCATCTGGATTAGATACATATTGAATAGAATAGTAGACAAGGCAGGTAGTTACGAATCATGTTACTTTGGAGAATTTATTAGCTAAGCATTAATATTTTACCTACTAAAACTAACTCAATATCTTATGGTGGTACATGCTAAGATGTCCATATATAATATTTCAATCAATCAAAGAAGCAAATCAGACATTTATCATCAGACAATCAAACAACATTTTTAAATAAAGATAATAGTTTTAATTTCGTCTTAGGTTCCCTATCTCTTAAGAAGATCATAGTCATAGGATTCCAAGGTGTGAAATCCATCTTGTCTTAGAGTAGAAAGGATAAGATTAATCAGAGTAGAATAGCAAAAGGTGAGACAAGATCAAGATGAGATGAGTATAGAATGAATCAGAGTAAGGTAAGTAGGAAAGGGTTTTGTCCATTTCTATCTAGGTTTCATCCTACAGTCAACATTTCCTCTAATACCACTTTTGTCACACCCGGCTTTAAGGAACAAAGCCAGGTGCATCTCATACATGCGCCAAGAAGACAACATATATAATAACAGAGTGTATAGAGATAAATGTCACAATAATCAGAGTATTTATTACATAGTGGAAGTCTTATTACAAAATAAAGGATAAATATAAAACGAACTAAGGATCGTCGTTGGCGCCAATGTCAACTGAGAAACGCCACCTAGATCAGATCATACTCCTCGCCTTGTGGCTCCTCCTGAACCACCTGTTCTTCTCCTGTGGGGTGTGAGACAGCAAGGGTGAGCTCACACATGATCATAGCTCAACAAGTTGTGGGGAACCAGTGGACATGAACTCGCAAAGGTGGAGTTCATGTGATGTGTAAGGCTAATCAATGACAAGGGTTAAAGCTGAGCATTGCTTTTAAGTAGTTGGTCAAAATTTTATTAGCAGTTAATAGATGTAAGTAAATACCAAACCTTAAATAAAGTAATAGAACAAAATTAATAATAAACCCATGCGATGCATATGACAAAATTGAATCTAAGTTCCATAATTTAATCATCAGAGAGTCCTAAGCTGCTCATGACCATGAGCTCGGCTAGTATACTAGTTTTACACTCTGCAGAGGTTGTACCCTTTACTCACAAGTCATGTTACCCATCTGCCAAGGGATCACGACTCCCATACACCTCTACCTAGGAAGCGAGGCAGGGCAACACTACGAGGCCTTTACAAAGTTCCACTAGCTTCCGAAAACCCGCTACAGTTTATGGGAAGAGCACTTGCAAGAATCCCCCGTCTGACTGCCATCACAGCTAAATCAACCCGAGAACTTCCTTGCATGCAACTCCCCGACTGCCCTTGCCCCTTTCGGGTAAGGTAGTCTTCCACTAGCTTTCCTAATTAGTCAGCCAAGGGTGTCCCATTAAACCCATGTGGTGGCACATGTTTCTCAAGTTAAGCTCTATGTTCCAATTAACATTAGTGATCTTGACATGAACATAAATATAATAACAAAAGAATTGGAACATAGATATAATAAATGATTATCCCAAAACCATGTAAAGCAGTAGCAAACTACCCAATTGATTTAGGGGTAAACAAGGTAATGAGATAAACAATCTAGGGTGACCTATCGGGTCCCATCAAATTTGACCTATGCATGAATAAATGATATTAAAGAACATTATTGGGTAAAAAATGGTCAAGGGCACAACTTGCCTTCAATGAGCTCCTGCTCAGCTACTTCTATCTGCTGCTCACCAGGATCCTCAGTCACAGGCTCTTCTACTCGCCGCATACAAAACACAGTATATAGAGAAAATTAACATCACACCAAACATATAAACAAAATACACAGTAATAATCTACACATTAAAATAAAAACCTAGGAACAGGAATCATGATTTTTGGAGTTATAGATTTTAAGATATGAATTTCCAAAGGCTTTATGTACTTAAAATAGGATTAGGTGAGGGATTAATTTTCTTACTGTTTTCATGACAAAACAGAGACTGTAAGGGGTAGAGGATAAATTTACAAAATTTTAGAAAGTGGAATGAAGTAATTTGGACTAAAAATGAATTTTCTATGAATTTATCAAGTTATAGTAATTATTTCATATTAAAAATCCATTTCTAATTCATTTATTCGATTTAAAACAGTTCTGGATCGGGCCTCAATTACCAGAAAGATCAGGGGCACCTAGGTAAAATTTTCTAAGAACATCGCGCCAGCTATACGGGACGGCGGGTTTAAAATCCTAAAACCATAAGGTTTCTTATGCAAAACTTCTGACCGAAGGGGTACGGGCAATTGCTGGCCGTTCGATCAGGATCCGGCCGACCAGATTAGACTGACTACACGCACAGACCAGAATGGAGCCCCAGCCGTCCGATCCCTGATCTACGGTCGTAACCATCCCAGATCGAATCATTACCCAGCTCTGATCTCAAATGTTCAACAAAGATCGAACCGCCCCGGCTCATCTTCTACCCCACTCGCCGCACAGCCAAGACCGAGAGGCACCCCACGCGGCAGAGCTCCCCCGGCGTGCCCCGAATTCGCCAGCCCCGGTGACCGAGTACCCACAGTAATGCGCGAAAAAACCAAATTGAATCTAAGGCGGTAACTAAGAGGGTGTCATACCGGAAGTAATTGCGACGCAGAAAACCGACCTCGGTGCAGGCCGATCCGATGCGGGGCTCGGACTACGGTGAGGAATTGGCCAGGCCACACTGGTCTTCTCGGTCCGATACGCCGCAACGCGATTCACCAGAGCCAGGCGAATTTCCATGGCCAACAAAAGGGCCAGATTACACCAGGGCCTGACCTCCACGGCGGTGGCACAATTCGGTTTGCCCAACACCGACACACACACGATTTCGTAATGGCAGAAGAGAGATTAGGAAGGGGAAAGTCATGGGCGAGCTCCACATTTATACACTGAGCCAACGGAGGGGAAACGTGGAGTGCATGCGCGAGGAAAGGGGGAGATGCGAGCATGGCGCTCGGTTCGTTGACGCAGCTGCGGATGACAAGTGGGTCGGCTGGACAGTCTCCTGAGCGACGCGTCAGAGTCCAAGTGTTGCTGACGGGAGGGCCCATGATGTCAACCTGAGCGCGCGCGCGAGAGCCCGGCCGGATGGGCCACGCGGTGGGGGTTTGCTAGGTGGCTGAAACCGGTTTAGTGAGCCCATCTGAGTTTCACTCTTCTTTTTCTTTTATGTTTTATTTCCTGTTTTATTTTATTCCTAATTATTTTGAATCAAATTTGACTTTTGGAATATGAGTTCCTCCTTTGAACCCATTATACAAAATCAAACCTTAATGTAGAAATATATTTTTATTTCCTTATTTATTAAATACTATTTGTTTTGCTTCTCTTTCTAAATTCTAAAATCTCTTTAGGTTTTAATTCAACTTTTGTGTTTTTAATATATTCCTTGTCACATTATTTTATATTGACACAATATGCTCACAAAAGACAAAACCCAGCATGATGCATAATTTATTTGAGAGCCTTTTATTAATTATTATTTGTATAAGTGAGGTGTACACATGAAATGATAAGTAGAGATAACACACATACATATATACATGAATTTCATTTCTCCTTTTAGATTTTTCTTACAAAGTAGGTATTACAACCGGCGACAACATATCGTCGACAGTCTGTTTTACTCCAATTTCATGGTAAAATTCCTTTTGCTAAGTTTCTTTTAATTTTTTGATGAAACAAAGTTTTCTGATGAAGGCTTACTTTACAGAGTATGCTGCTGAGTAAAGCACTGAGAATGCAATAAGACCTCAAAGACAAGAAAAACAAATCATAATCGAGGGCTTGGAAAATAAGATTAAAGACTACAAAGCTTCTCTAGACAAAAAGACTTCCTGCTTCAGGCAATGGAGGGTTCACTTGCAGAAATTCAAGCCAAAAAATGCTAAATTAAACGAGGAACTTGTCCAAAAATCAGAGAGCTTCGAACAAGAGAAAAAAGATTTGCAAACAAAATACGAAGCTGACAAAAATACAAAGCTGCAGCAATCTTTGAAAGAGCTTCGAAACATATGTCCGAACTTTGGCATCGCTGCATACAACGATTGAAAAGAGTCTTCAGCTCGGTTGGCGCCAGCTCCGAAGAGTTTACCCTTCGGCTGAAGACATACCAAACACCTTCGAACATATTGAAAGCGAAGTTGAGGCGCTAGATGAAGTGATAGCCGGGCACGGTGACTTCTGTGCCTTGCTAGCTTCTCACGGCATGGCTGTAGCATTTATGAAGGCTGGTTGCACGCAAAAATGGTAAATAAACCAACCTTCAGTCTGTCTCCAACAGACTTGGTTGATATCCCCAGCGAAGCCCGGAGCATTGGAAACAGATTTATAACTCAAATTTGGGCTAGTGGGCGAGAGCTGGCTGGTGACGAAGCCCGAAGCTTGCTTAAGCCGGTATGAAACTTATACATGTTGCTTGCCTTAGCTCTTGTAATTACTTTTTACCTTATACCGCTTGTTTTTGTCTGTAGAATGGTGGTGCCGAAGATTGATAATCTGAAGCACATTCTGAAGGCTGCTGAAGCTACTCTTTAAGCCTGTCTGTATAGAGCTTAGAAGCATTTGTATTATCTTTGTAAAAGAAAATTGTGATCGAGAATTGAACAGTACTTTGTACACTTGTCCATACCTTGTAATATATTTTTACCTTTCCATCCATGTATAAGTTGCTTTGATGTGGACGAAACTTTTATCTTTTGAGCCAAAGGAGAAAAACACCTTCCCCTCTTTTCGTACACAACAAAGCATGTCCTTCAAAGAATATGTATGTTTAAAACGAAGCTTCTTCGTGTTCATCGAAGCACTATCGTCGAAGATGGAGTTTCTGTTCGTCCTTCATGTTATGATGATGATGATCCTACGAATGTCTAAATGAGTGTATGTATGAATGCAATGAATGATGTGATGCAATGTGCAAATGAATGTCCCAAACACACACGAAGCCGCACCCATACTCTGCATCCCCTTAGGAATAACTTTTGAGTCTTTAAGCTCTACATCCCCTTAGGAACGACTTTGGAGCTTCTTCACCTTATATTTCGGTGGCATTTAAGCTCTGCATCCCCTTAAGAATCACTTTTGAGCTTCTTCACCTTCTGTTTCGGTGGTATTTGGCTCTGCATTCCCTTAGGAACGACTTTTGAGTAGAAAACTTACTCTGCGCTCCCTTAGGAACGACTTTTTGTAGCTACGTCATGCTCTGCTCCCATTGGGGACGTCTTTTGAGCTTCTCCCTGTTTTTTTCTTTTTGCACTCGATGGTGCAAGCTCTGATTTTACATATTACATCTTTGGGGGATTTCGGCCCTTGTATTATGTAGGGCTAAGTAAGAAAAAAAATTACAAGCTATGGCCCCATTAAAAACCTTTCTCCCCTCCTGAAAGGAAAAGGGTGCCATAGAAAAAATGGAAAAAGATTACACCAAATTACACATAGTACCGTCGAAGCTCGTCCGCATTCCAAGATCTGGGTATGTCGTTGCCGTCCATATCCTTCAATCTATAAGAACCGGGTTTTGGCGAAGATACAACCAGAAAAGGACCTTCCCACTTCAGTCGTAATTTGCCCACTGTATCTGGTTTGGCCACTCTCCGAAGCACCAGATGCCATGGCTTAATGTTTTTCAATCGAACCTTCCTATCATGCCACCTATTATTTCGGCCTGATTATTATTGATGTATTCTATAGCCTGAAGTCTGGTCCCTTCTATAGTATCTTTGTTGTTTGATAATCAGCTTCGTCTTCCGCCAAAGCTGTTGTTCTTATTGATCCTGTCTTTGCTTCTTCTGGTGTTATTGCTTCGTCACCAAACAGGAGCTTGAAGGGTGTAAATCCTGTTGACCTTGACAGTTGTGTTGTGGCTCCACACCACTTTAATCAACTCATCTGGCCATTTTCCTCTCGACTGGTTGAAGATTAACTTCATTATTCCTGTCATTATAATGCAATTTGCTCTTTCTACCAGTCCATTTGATTCTGGATGCCTTACTGATGCAAAATGAATCTTTGTACCAATTTGGTCACAGAAATCCTTGAATGATTTGGCATCAATTGTGTTTCATTGTCCACAGTTATTGCCTTCGGCACGCCGAAGCGGCAAACAATGTTTTGCCAAAACAACTTCTGTACTGTGGCCGAAGTTATTGTGGCTAAAGGTTTTGCTTCGATCCACTTAGAGAAATATTCCACTGCTACAACGACATATTTCAAATTTCATTGTGCAGGTGGAAGTGGACCTAACAAATCCAGACCCCACCTTTGTAGTGGCAGGTTGGCTGTATTAACTGGTTAGAGATGAAGGTTGCTTCTGGTCTCTTGCACATCTTTGACAATTTTCACACTTTTGAACCAAATCTACTACATCCAAAGCTGCCTTCAGCCAATAAATCCTTGTCTGAAAACCTTCCTCAGCAAAGGCCTAGACCCAATATGAGATCCACATAAACCTTCATGTATCTCCTTCATCAGCTCTTGACCTTTGGTTCTAGATAAACACTTGAGTAGTGGAGAGCAAACTCCACGTTTGTATAAATCCCTTCTATTATCACATATGGCTTGTTCTTGCTTCCATTCTTTTTTATAAATTTCGTCATCCGAAAGATAGTTACCTTGGAGGAAAGATATAATTTCAGTCCTCCAATCTTCACTATGTACAGGTGGTATTGCAAGTACTCTGCTCTCTCCATAAGTTCAACCGAAGGTGCTTTATTGTCTCAAAGAATACTTCCGAAGGTAGACGGAGCCCCTGTGCCGCTTACTTAGCTAGTAGATCTACATGCTCATTTTCCCCTCTTGGAATATTTTTTACAGAAAATCCTTCAAAAGAGCCTCCAATCTTCAGTATTTTTCAAGCTTCGGATCCTTGCCTTGCTGCTCTTGTCTACATGGCTAGAAATAACTTGAGAATCAGTTTAAGGACTGCCTTCTTATTCACATGCCTTTAGCTTCCGAAGCCCCAACAGAATGGCTTCGTATTCAGCAATGTTATTTTACAACTAAAGTCTGGCCTTGCTACGTAGCATGTCTGACTTTAGAGGGTGCTACTAAACCAGCAGTCGCTCCTGCGCTGAAGATTCCCAAGAACCGTCATAGAATACTGTCCAGGCTTTGGTGTCTTTTATTGCTTCTTCTCCCTGAGCCCCTGGCGTCCAATTAGCAATGAAATCTGCTAACGCCTGGGACTGAATTGAGGATCTATGTACATAATCAATAGTGAATTCATTGAGTTCCACAGCCCATTTTCCAATTCTTCCTGTAGCTTCTCTATTTCTCATTATGTCCTTCGGAGGTTGTGATGAAGGTACAATTATAGATAGGCTTGAAAATAATGCCGAAGCTTTTTGGAGGCCATTAGCACAGCATAGAGTACCTTCTCCAATTCTATGTAATTTTGCTTTGATAAACTGAGTACTTCGGAGACAAAGTATACTGGTGCTTGTCTTTTTACTTGACCATCTTGCTTCTCCTGCACTAATGCCGTGCTGACTGCAGAATGGGAGGCTGTCACATACAAGACTAACGGAGTCCATGATGAAGGTGGAGTTAAAGTTGTCAAGTCTATCAAGTATGCTTTAGTTCTTCAAAAAAGCCTTATGTTGAGCCGGACTCCATTGGAAAACTTCGGCTGACTTTAGTATTTCAAAGAATGGTAGATTCCTTTCTGCTGATCTTGATATAAATCTATTTAATGATGCCAACCTTCCTGCCAATCGTTGAGCCCCTTCTTTGAATTTGGCGACTCCATCCGAAGGATAGCTTCGATCTTACTTGGGTTAGCTTCGATTCCCTTCGTTGATACCAGACAGCCAAGGAACTTGCCCTTCTTTACTCCATAAACACACTTTTTTGGATTTAGCTTAAGACCAGCTTGCCTAAAATTGGCAAACGTCTCTTGCAGGTTAGCAATATGATTCTCTTGTTTCGTGCTTTTACTATGATGTCATCAACATAAGTCAGCACATTCCTGCCTATTTGAGAATGAAGGCCCTTGGCTGTCATTCTTCTGAAGCTTCCTCCAGCATTCTTGAGCCCCTCAGGCATCCGAAGGTAACAATAAGTACCGCTGGGAGTTATGAAGCTTGTTTTTGGCTCATCTTCTTCTTCATCCAAATCTTGTGATAGCCCGAGTAGTAGTCTAGTAGGCTCATAAGTTCCAAAGAAGCTACTGCATCGACAAGGGAGTCTATTCTTGGTAAAGGGAACTCGTGCTTTGGACATGCCTTGTTGAGATCTGTGAAATCAATACATTCTCCATTTCCATTAGCCTTCTTCACCATAACAGTGTTGGCTAGCCACTCTGGATATGTTACTTCTCTGATAACACCAGCACTGAGAAGTCTTTTTACTTCATTCCGAGCACCTTCGGCTTTATCCTCAGACATTTCTGAAGTCTTTTCTTCCTTGGCCTGAAAGATGGATCCACGTTGAGTGAATGTTCAATGATATCTCTGTTAACACCA